>QNUK01001317.1:0-77203 GCA_013621035.1 Clarias magur
CTGAGTCTGCAAGCCCTATAAAATATATATATATATTTTTTGCGGGGAGTAAAAGTGCTCCAATCCCAGGTATTGCATTTTGGACCCCGGTCAATGTTATCCCTGTTTGGTTTCTAATTTCTATTTCTATTCCGGTTAAGATTTCCTGGTTTAGTATTATTTGCTTTCTTCATGCTTTAGTTTTGGTCTTCTAATTGTTTTGTATGTGTGTTAACATTAAATTCATCCATGGCATTTTTGCCATACCTGCGATTAATTCAAAAATTAATTAAACATTAACAGTAAGCACACTACATGAAGACTCACCATGCACTGTGATGTTGACAGGATTACTGTTTTCTCCAGATTCAGACTCACACCAGTAAACTCCAGTGTAGAATGTGGAGAGGGAGCTGATATTACTAGTAGATCCTGTAAATGGTGACCAAAATCCCCATTGTTGTGTATATTGTCTCACTATCCATCGATTAGACTTACTCTGGTCCGCACAGCTCAATAAAAGAGAGTCATCAGTAAAGTGTTGAGTTCTGTTGGGATTGATGATCAGAGAGACTGAAGGAGATTCACCTTAAACATAAAAAAATAATTATGATCATAATTCATATGAGTTATTACTAGAGATGGGGTGAAATTCAGTTAGTGATGTATTATTTGTTTGTGTCACAATTTCTGTATTGCTATACTGACTTTAAATTTGTTTTTTAAATATTTGTTTTATTTATATATGCTTCTGTTTGAGTTGGTAAAGAATTGCCATTTCAAATGAAATGAATTAAGTTTAAAAGTAATTGAAATGTGAAAGAAAATGTAACAGGAATAAAAATAATGTGGACCGTTGAATTCAGTATCTAAGACTCATTCGTAGCAATACCTGCTGCTAATCCTTTCTGGTAGCACAAACAGTAAGAAAGTTTTATCCACCCCTGAATTTCTTTGTAATAAGGTATATATTTACAGATCTACGTATAAGTTTTCCTCACCAGTGATCCATAGTGGCTGTAGATCGCTGTAAAATGTCTTAAGGGCTCGATCTTTTTTCTCTCCTCTGCATATATAAACTCCTGTGTGTTTAAGAGCAGCAGGACTGAGGGTGCAATTGCCTCCAGATCCGCTGCTGCTGTCTGAGAGGGGCACAGCTCTATACCTGACTTGGCCATTATTGTCACTGTAGGGAACATCTCTGTACCAGCTGAATGTCCAGTTTATAGAGAAGTCTGTAACTTCACAGTTTAGTGTCACTGAGTCTCCTTCAGTCATCCAGCTCTGTGGAGATACACTCAGTACTACCTGTGGTGTCTCTGTTACACAGCAAATGCAAAATTATAAATCTGTATATTCCCCTTAATAACAATCACAAAGTCACATGAACTAAAGGCAAAAGATCGATTTCAGTTATGAAATGTGGATATAACCTACGTACACCTACTTAAGTCTTTAGATAGGTTTAGGTGCATGGATGAATTGCACAGCCTGTCATACATTCATATTTACAACTAAATAAAATAATTTCACAAAAAAGTCTTCAGTATTAAAAACATAAGTTTGACTCAAAAGATCTCTGAGTCAAAATAATTAAGAATTAATAAAAGTTCATTTTAATTTCTTCGAAAGGCTGCATATCAACTTCATAAATTATAACAGCTTATCACCATAATTCTACTCTAAGTGTAAAACTATGAAATGCAGATAATGCCACAGACTCACCTGATACGGTCAGTGTAACAGCATCACTGACCTCTGACCTCTGAGAGTCATGTCTCTGTCCACTGCAGGTGTAGTTACCACTGTCTGATTTTAATACACAACTGATGGTGACCTCCTGCTGTGTGCTGCCTGCACTGAATCTATCTCCACCCTTATGAAGGCTGGCATTATCTCGGTACCAGCTGTAGGTCCACTCAGTGTCTGCTCCCCCATGTATGTCACATCTGAGAGTAACTCTCTCACAAGTGAACACGTGGTCAGAAGGTTTTATGAACACTTCAGCTTTTGGATTACCTATAAGATCAATCAATCAATCAATCAATCAGTTGGTCAGTTAGTCAGTTAATCAATTTTGTGTTAATAAAATATATTAATATGTTTCTCACTTGTACAGAGGTAAATGTAATCTTACAAAACCACAGTGAAACAGAAATGGTTACCAGACCTACTTTGTTAGTAAATTGCTTTATAAAAGTAAATATAAAAACAAGAGGCATGCAGTATGCGTGAATACACAAAGATCACATCAAACTGAACATGAAAAACAGTTATGCCGTTATCTCAATATCAACTGTTCAAATGAGATTATTCCATCTTTTGGATGCCTTCAGCATTGTTAAACAATGTAGAAAGAAATAAAAATCAGGGGGAAAAAACATGGAATTAGAAGTGGCGTCCAAACATTTGACTGGTACTGTATAATTACCTTGGGCATTTGATACTGATAGATGTAAAATCAGCACTAAAATTGAAAAGAAACAAGGAACATTATGTAAATATAAAAAGCACAAGGTTAGAAACAGTTAATTGTATGTAACCAACTCATTTGAAAAAAAAAAAAAAAAAAATACTAGCCATTATTTCCAAAAAAGTGGGACACTTCACTATAACATGCAGTGCATGTCCTAATCATACACTAATCTCTCATCATTCATAATATTCTGTTTAAGATAAACTGATCAGCCATAACATAATACCACAAAACATTAACATAATAACATTGATTATCTATTATACACCAATGAACTGGTTGCAGGATCGTGGGAACCAAAGGCCACTTTTCTGATCCAATTCCACATAAAGCCATAAGTAATAAAAGAAAGGTACAAGAACACTGAGTGCACTACAGCTTGTAATGTTCAAGGCCCAGCAGAAGGAGACCCCAAACCCTCAAACCCCCCCCCCCCCAGATTCCATTCCAAAAAAACACCTGTGGGATGCACCGGACAAACCGATACACAGAGGCAACATCACACAACCCACAGCATCCAAACGATCAGCTGCCAACATCCTGGTGTCAGACGCCACAACACACCCACAGAGGTCTTGTGGCGTCATGCCCTGAAGAGCTAGAGCACCGGGTAAAACCAGGTAGTCGAATTTGCTTCTGACAGTCGCTCCGTGGGGACGAATTCTTCCCATACAGTGCCGCGAATTAAAAAAAAAAGACAATGAGCATGCACTTGGTCGAGCTGCGGACCTGCCATGCCACTTAAAACACCTCAAATGACTCATTGCAGCATTGCCATTAACTTGCAGAATTATATCTGTATGAAAAATCTCAGTGGGAGATTTGCTCAGTTTTATGCAGAATTTCACATTTCACTCTTTATTCTAACTTGCTGTCCATAATGAAATCAGACACAGATGTGGTAGGGCACATGGTATGGAGTAGCACCTGTTGTTCTATATAGAATCCTTAAACAAATTCACAAATATAAATGGAACTCTTGGAGCATGAGTGGAACTTAAATATGCAATTTCTACAGAAATACATGTACAGTTCTGTTTAAGGTTTTCTGCTTTTTCCGCAGGTTTTATGCAAGCCATCCTATTTATTGTATAAACTTGTTTCTTTTAAAGTATTCAAGTTGGACAATTTTTTTTTAAACTGTTGTCAATGAAACCATTTTTAATGACAAGGGAAATGTAAAAAACATAAATGAGAAAAATTAGTGTGAAATAGCTCACTTGAGCAAAGACGTGGCTGCAGGCTCGCGACCAATTAATATAGTTCCATATGGTATGGTATGTTAATATAAACAGTGGTATTACAAAATATCAGGAAATGCTGTGTGTAATTATTATTATTATTATTATTATTATTATTGTTGTTGTTGTTGTTGTGTAACATCTGGTTATTTTAAAAGTATGCAGAAATTATTTTCAATATTCAATAGAACAAATGTAAAATTCAAATGAACATGCATGCATGTATTTTCTGTACTGTGCCGTAGAACCCAGAAACATCAGTTTTATAACAGCAGTCATAGAGAGCCATATGGCAAGTTTACAGAAATCTGTCAGATTAAAATATCAAAAAAAATGATCATGAGAGGTTGTCACTAAGCAGCAAATGAGAGCAGGACGCAGAAGATCAGATACGTATTCCAACAATATACATTTGTTTACACTCATTAGATTATTTAAACCCAATGTTTTAAACTTGGAGATGAACAACTTTATACCCCACTACTCACTCTAACAAAGACACAAAGACAACATTTTCTCACAGAGCATCGCATGGAGTGGGCTGAGCTCCATCCTTTCTAATGACTGACTGACAGAGCACTGTTTTGTTTTAAAGTCTTACCACATCCTGTTTTCCTACAGAGAGAGAGAGAGAGAGAGAGAGAGAGAGAGAGAATATATCCCCTGTAACTCTTGTTGCTTCATTTTACAAAAAAAAACAAACAAAAAAAAAACATTTAATATAAACAGCCATACAGTGTAAGGCAAAGGTTAGACCTTTGACTGGTCATGGATGGGTAAAAATCCCCCCCCGAAATAAAACACATCAGTGTTTGACTAATAGCACTTAGTCAGTAATTCAAATTCACATTTCAAATTCAAATTTTTATTCGTCATACACAGTATGATATGAAGTGAAATGCTTATATGACTGTTGTCGACCTACAATATTAAGTTTAACAAAAAACAACAACAAAGAACAAAAAAGAAACAAGAGATTTTAAAATAAAGAAACACTTTTTTTCATAATATACAGATAAGAATAAAAATGAAAATAAAATATTAGAATAAGATAAATATAAAAAAAAGGTGAAAGAATAGCTAATAAAAATAGAAATAGAAAAAATATATAGTAAATGAATATGATAGAAATATGATAGAAATGTAATGTAGTGCAGTCCAGAATGTAGTGTCCAGTTACTGGCAGGATAATGTGCAAGTCTAATCTAGTGTAAGCATCTATCTGAAGACTGCATCCGAAAATGTAACACTCCTGGCAGACAAGAACGAGAATCAATGGTAATCACAGGAACAAAACTCATTAAAACTAGATTCTGAAAACTGGTTGTCTGGTTTTGTAGCCCATCCACTTCAAGTTCTGATGTTTTGTGCATGCTGAGATATTTTTCAGGTCTTTACAGTTGGAAAGAGTGATTATACAGTATTATACAGCATGAGTCGTTATACCCTTTTCTGGATGCTCAATCAAATTGATCTCTGTGCTTTCTTATCAACAATGCATTTCTGCCCATAGAGCCATAACTAACTGTTTGCACTATTCTGTGTAAACTCTAAAGACTGTTGTGTTTGAAAATCCTAGAAGATAAGCTGTTTCTGAAACACTCAATCAACCCGTCTGCAAAAAAACAATCATGCCATGATTAAATCACATGACAGAAATCACACTTTTTACTATTCTGATGTTTGGGAATGCTTTTACGTTAAATTAAGTTCTTGACTCATATGATCTCAGGCATTGTGTTCCTTACATATGGCTAGCTGATTGGATAATTGTAATAATGAACAAATGTACAGATGTTCCTACATGTTTTAAATTGCGTTGATTTGTAAAATCATAGTTTGTTTGAAATTTGCTACAAAAATACTTATTATTTTTTGGTACTGTGAAATTCAGAAAAAAAAAAAAAAATGCCAATGGACGGCAGTTTTAGTAGCAGCAGCAGCAGTATGGCAGTGTCAGCAGTGTCACTAGACTAAGCAAGGGAAGCCCAATCATCTGCCACATCATCACATTTCTTACACGCAATAGCCATTCAAGAAAAAAAAAAAGGGTGATTTGAGTTATAAGAGCTATGTGCCCCAGTAGAGCTTTACGTCTATCAGTAAATCTTTGAATTGCCTGCAGTTTATTTAACCCACGCAGTTAATTTATGATTCCATATTAAACAAGTTGGCAATTAAGACTAATGTAAACAGGCTCAAATTTGCAGGAGCTTCATTGTAGATTAAAGAATACTTAAGGTTTAATTTTTAAAAACTTGATTTTGGAAAAGGGGCCTGTGCAGGCTGCTTCATGATGCACTACTAATAATGCAGAAAGCCAAGTGTGATCAATCTTACTCAAAATATTGTGCAAATAAAATGTGATCAAGAGAAAGATCAAAGTTACTATCATCTGCTGTACACACATTGTTTACAGCTCTCTCTATTGCACACACTCTGGCTTTAACTTTGGCTTTAATACACAACATACTTTATACTGCATTATATTAACAAAATTGAGCTATATTTGTTAATCATTTGTAATCATTAGTTAAATGTGGGATATTTGTCTGTCTAACAAAACAAACAAACAAACAAACAAAAAAACAATTAATTGTCTCTGCTCTTAGGCCTCAAACACAGTCACAACCAGACTGATTAAGGCTACAAGAGTCTGACCACAGCCAGACATTTCAGTTAGTCACAACCATGCCTTCATCACCAACAGAGTAGTGTTAAAACCTCAAAACTCCCTGTTTTCTAACAGAGAGAGAGAGATAGATAAAAAAAAAAAAAACTTAAAAAACTTTTTTTTTCTATTTTTATATGCCCTTATTTATAGTTTGAACATAGCTTTCTTTAACATCAGAACTATTTACATTTTCACTTGAAATATTTTTATATACAAGACTCATATTGTAAAACCCATAACAAGCATAATCTTTTGAAAAAAAAAAAGCACACCAATTGAACGTGGTGAAACACAAGATTTACAATATATGCAAAAGCAAACATATGTCAGTTCAGTAAGGCGTTGTTGTTTTAGAAGCATGCTTGAGATTGGGCTTTGTGCATGTCCTCCTCCTCCTGTATACAGTGTGCACTGTATATTCACCATCTCTTCTGCACACTCTGCCTTCAGTGGTCTCTACCTCACACAGTCATTCAATTTAGCTTTTGTGCTCAGATTGATGATTTCAAACGGTTAGTATAAGACATATTAGTGGAGTCATATTTGTGTTCATTAGTTAAAAGTCTGTAATTGCTCTCGCACACCACCTTCACACCCACTCCAGCCGAACTCACTTTACTGAACAGACAAATAATAATCAAAAATTACAACTGCTGCTATTAGAAGAGGAAGGCAACACCAAGGTATCGTTATGATGGTGGTGGTGGAGCAGTTGGTTATATGGCTGCCTGGGCAGCAGAATAGGTCCTGAACCAGAGCTGACGGAGAACCACATCATTACATGCATGGGTGCAGGTAGACTCGCTGACTTATCAAGCTTTCTCTCCCCTTCCTTTCCTCCTGCTAATTTCATGCCAAGCATGTTGTATTGTCTGTTTGCATGTGTGATATTGAAAAGTGCTGAAAATGAGCAAGAGCAGTATAAAAATAGTGACTGCATGTGCCAATCATCCTTTCTGACTTTGAAACCTTATGATGAACAGCTTTCCTGTAGTCTGTCCTTCTGAGAAATCTGCTCAGAGAGTTCAGAGAGCTTTGTGTTGCAATATAAACAGTGTAGATTCAGTAGATTTTACAAAAATTACCTTACTTGGCATTGTCTAATATGATCTAATATAGTATAATGTTGACTAAAAGCTGGAAAGATTGGACCTATGTAAACCTCAAGTAAAGCACAAAAGGGGAGCAGATGGCCTACACTTTATTATGCACAGTATATAATATGTACTATTATGTATTAACTGTTCTGTAAAATTAAATTCTGACAGCAGTTTTTTTTAATAAACAGGGAAAATAAAGTTTTCAAGCAAACCTTTTATGAAAATCTCTACTACTTGGAAGAAGTGATTAGAAATGATTAGATGATGCGAGATGGTGGATAGTGATCTCTATGATCCCTATGTATCCATACAATTACGCATGCAGTTCATATAAAAAAATAAATGAATAAATAAACACCTAGGCAATTGTCCTTTTTTAGAGCCTGTCCACACGGAGACGCGTTTCGCTGTATATGTATAAATTTTTTTATTGTATTGGCGTTTCGTCCACACGGATCCGGCGCTTTAGGAGAATATTTTTTGAAACCGGGTCCCAAGGTGGATAAATCTGAAAACGCCACCCTTGCGTTTTCGTGTGTACAGCCAATCCGTATATTTTGTGAAACGATGACGTCATGCGCATACTCAAAGTCTTCTTCTCCGTGTATAGTGTATCTCTATGGCAGAATTACAGCGCCCCATACTGGTCTGGCATATATGTACTACACCGTTTTCAGTGGTTTCGTATGTACGCAGATATTTCTTGAGACGACGCCGAACGAGGAAAAAAAATGATCGGATAGAGAACGCACTGGCTTCGTGTGGACGGAGCCTAAGTAATACACATAAATGTTAAGGTTAAAAATATATTATTGTTATTGCTTCTTGTTTCTATTTTCTTGTTCACAACGTTTTTTACATGATACACTTTATATTCGTTTATGCTTACATGAATCCTGCATATTTTATAGCATTCTATTTTAATGTATTTTATTTTGGATGAATAAAATATTGTAAAACCTTCAAAATCATATATTATTTTTTTTTATTCTTATTTTCCTGTTATCTAATTAATCTATTTTAAATTTAATTGTTCCCTCTAGTGCAATATTTAATTGTCGAGCAATATTTCCTTTAATGTCATGTCAAAGGCAGTTGCACAAATATTTTACTGCATATCAGTACATGGTGCATGGTTGTGTATTGGACACAATCTACAATGTACACACACACACACACACACACACACACACACACACACACACACACACAAAGCATTTATTAAGACATTAGTATCAGCAATATTTTTAAAGAGCACAACAATTTTGTTATTTCTTCAGTTAGAATTGACTCATAGCAAGTCTATGGTTGTCATTAAAGATTAAGATTCAATTATTTGTAACCCCCAGACTTAATTGATTGAGCCACCGCGGCCCCGATTTATTTGACAAGTAAAATGTTGACAAAATAAATCCACAAGTGATAGAACAATTTTGTTTTTCAGATAAAGGATTGTTGCTTACAATGTTTAAGGAGAGATAATCAGAGGTGTTGAGTTTTTACCTTTATCATTAAGACACGGACTAAAGTATGGATAAAGTTTCCCAGTGAAACGCTGACCAGTGAATGAATAGATAAGGGACTTCGCATCAACATCATAGAAGGAAACCAGACCCTCCTCGTAATCTACAAACACCCCCACCTTCTGAGGAGCCTGCTTTAAAGAAAGGGAGACACCAGGAGAGTCCCAAGCTTTATATTTAGTCTTATCCCTCAGAAACACAATCCAGTATCCTTCTTTGGGGTGGTATGTATTCTGTCCTTTCCTGTTAACAGACTCTTGGGCCACTCCTAAATCCCACTCCACCTTTCTTCTGACCTGGACCTCATAATAAAGTCTCCCCGAGGAGAATCCTTGTTTTCCCAACACACAAATGATATAATTAAACCTCTCTGGGTTATTAGGGAGACTCTGTCGCAGGTCTCCATGTCGCACTTGTTTCCTATCTTCAGATAGGATGAGGTTAGGATGAGCTGTATTAGGATCCAGAGTCACTTTGACTGAGGGAAAAAAAAAAAAGAAAAATATTTTTCTATCCATCCATCCATCCATCTATACACACAGACATTTCTATAAAGAGAAATTATATATCAAGTTTCATATAAGATTCCATATGCCGTATGGCTCTCTACGACTGCTGTTATAAAACTGATGTTTCTGGGTTCTACGGCACAGTACAGAAAATACATGCATGCATGTTCAAGATTCAGCAGGAAATCACACACCTCTATATCGTTGAACTCTCTCTAGTTCTGGTTGGAAAAAAATACATGCATTTTAATACAAAAATATACAGTACTTTATACTGAGGGACTTTTATGGCCTTAATAAGGAAAGGAACATCTACAACATGATATTTATGATTTTAAAACATATGATTTTCAACATCAAACATAACTTTGCATTGTAACTTTGTCTAGCCAAGTACTTACTGATCTCAGGAAGCTTCTCCATTTCCTCACTAATAGTCTCCTTAATCTGAGACAGAGCTCTCCTGAGAATCTCCACACTCAGATGAGAGTTAATTGTGACGTCCGTCCAGTCCTGGGTGTGTGGAGGGCTGCACAGTGACTGGTAAATCTACAGTACAGCAGGAGAGAGGAGAAATCCCTCAGCATGGGGACTGCTGTCCTGTCATGTGCTGCATTGCTATTGAGAAACAGAGGGACTCTGACCTGTAGGAGGTGGAGGTGATCCTCGGTGTGTGAGAGCTGCTCCAGCTCAGTGTTTCTCCTCTTTAGCTCAGTGACTTCCTGCTCCAGATCTTTAATGAACTCTTCAGCCTGCCTCTCTGCTGCTTTCTGCATCTCCTCCATCACCTGAAGCAGCTCAGCCTGACTTCTCTCAAGGCATCGCATCAGAGCACTGAACATCTCCACAACATCTGCTTTCTCCTTCTCTGTGTTTTTCTAACCGGAGACAAATCAAGCTAAATTATGAATATGAAAATATTATGATTCTCTTTAATGTTTTTATAACAAAAGCTATTTTGTAGGTGAGAAAAAAACAAACAAAAAATCTCACTTTTGTGCTTTCTGCAGAGTGTTCAATTTCCTTAATCTTCTTAAGTCGCTCCTGAATCATCTCCTGAACTTCCAATTGCGTCTTTCTTAACAGAACCTAAAACAAATAGTGTTAATATCTACTTTTTTTTTCTTTTTCATTCTTATACATGACTCTCACCTTCTTCTCTGCACTCTCCTCCTCTACAGAAACAGTGTTGTGACTTTTGTGGTCTGTCTCAGTGCAGAACTGACACACACTCATCTGGTCATCTCTACAGAACAGCTCCAGGGGTCTCTCATGTTTCTGACAGATGTAATCCTCCAGATTCTCCACTGGCTCCAGAAGTTTATGCTTTTTGTATTTTTTTGTAGTTGTATGAGGCATCAGATGAGTACTACAGAGAGAGACTCCACAGTGGAGACAGGACTTTAGAGCCTCCAGCTTTTCCTCAGTGCACGAATCACACAGAACCTTATTATCCTTGGAAAGCAGCTCATTTGCTATGCAGCTTGATTTCACCTGAACTGACTTCTTAAACATAGCAGCCAGTCCAGAGATGAAAGTATTCACATGGAGCTCAGGCCTTTGGGGGAAATCCTTTTTACAAATTGGACACTGCCAGTGTGGACTGTTGTCCCAATACTTTTTAAGACATATCTTGCAGAAATTGTGTCCACATGGAGTAGTGACTGGATCAACAAACACATCCAGACAGATGGAGCACTGGAGCTGATCTTCAGACAGAAGGCTGCTGGAGGAAGCCATGGCTGATAGAGGAGGGAGAGAGAGAGAGAGAGAGAGAGAGAGAGAGAGAGAGAGAGAGAGAGATGGTATCCGAGACCATACCAAATCACAGACTAATAAATAAATCTGCTATTATTTTAAGGAAAAAATGGTATAATCTATTTATTAATTAAAAAGAAATTTAGATGTCACATTTTAACCATCAATATTATCAGTGATAAAAGAAATAATGCACACAATTGGTCTCAGACAAATGTACTCTTGAACCAATTCTCACCATTTCCACCAGGTAATAAATACTAATCCTGATTAAAAGTACGAGGAGTACAAGCTACTATATGTTTGAGATGAAACGCTACTATTAGCAAAACTATTTTGGTGACATCAATATTTTTTTTTTAAGTTTTGGTTGAACTGCATCTACCGTACAAAATTCCTTCTCCCAAATTAATTTGTGGCAAAAGTTAAAAAAAAAAAAAAAACACTGGCTACTGTGACAGTCAGGTGTCCTCAAAATGTTTCTTAGAGCAAACATTCCATCAACGTGTCATTTCATTTAGGAAAGGTCTCCCTGTTATGCAGTGATTAGTACGTACCAAAAGTTGTCTAGGGAAGAGCAACCGGTGAACTGGCTAAAGGATCATGGACATCCAAGTCTGATGCGACTTGGCAAGGCCAATTTATGTGGTTCAATTCCAAAGAAAAGCAACTGTAGCACAAGTTGCTAAAAGATGGTCATGCTGGCTATGACAGAAAACTCTCAGAGCACATAGTGCATTACATCTAGGCATTTGGCAGACGCCCTTATCCAGAGCGACTTACATTTTTTCTTTTTTTTTACGGCTTGCTATGTATGGGGCTCCGTAGCTGCAAACTGATCAGGGCACCCATGCTTACCCTTGTGCAACAATGAAAGCATCTACAATGGGGATGTGAAAAGGACAGAAGGAAGAAGTGAAAGAAAGTGACCTGGTCTGATGAATAATTTTTTTTTTCTTTCGCATCATGTGGATGGCCAGGTGCATGTGTGATACATACCTGGGGAGGAGATGGCACCAGGATTTACTATGGGAAGAAAGCAAGTTGTCAAATTTACCTGATGTGCATCACTTACCTAAACAATGTTGCAGACCAAATACACCCGTTCATGGAAATGCTACCCTCTAAAAGCAGTGAGTTTTTTTCACTGGATAAAACTGTCACGCTGCAAAAAAATGTTTATGGATATTTTAAGGGATGATAAAAAAAAAGAAAAAATAAAAATAAAAACTCCAAGGCACTGACTTGGTCTACAAATCGCCAGAATCCTAATCAAACATGTCTGGGACGTACTGAACCAGGTGCCCTAAATTCTGCTTGGCACGCTTTAATGTTTTCTCAGCACACATGTTTGAACTAATCAGCTAATGAACGGACTTTAACATGAAGGTAGCACACTAAAACGAGCAGCCCGTGGAGTCTTCCAGGACCAGGGTTCAAAACCACTGGCTTAAAGAATATACTGTTAACTTCTTGGTGCGCAGCTTCAAAACCAAATAAAACAGTAGAATTATGGTCAGCAAACCAGTTACTGGTAGATTTGGAAATGTGGGAATAGGACAAGTCCTGCTGGAAAAGGAAACCAGCATCTCTTACCAGCAGACAGAAACATGAAGTATTGGTAAAATCTCCTGGAAGATGGTTGACATTGGACACAGTAAACCAACACAAGAAGGTGACATGAAAAAAAAAACCCTGAATTTTATATACGTGTGTGTGTGTTTTCCATCCTCTATAATGCTCATCCTGTATACAGGATCATGGGTGACTGGAGGCCATTACTAGAGATTTGGGGCAAGATGAAAACTCCACACAGTATATTTAAATTAATTAGTGTTTATAAACATTCTTATTTATGGTTTGACTTTTACTTGGATAAATGTTTTTTGATGTTCAAATACAAAGCAGCATGCTACAATATCAGCAATAAGCTGGCTTAGAATGATTATTACAGTTTACTTTAACAGCCACTGACCAGGATTAAGGAAATTACTCAGATTTGCTGCTTCACTTTTCTCCTCTTGTCTGCTGTTTCCTCCCCTCGGTTTTCTGCTGCTTTAAAATCGACCTGCTGTAGTTTTAGTTCCTTAAATAAACGCAGGAGAAACGTCACGCTGAATCTAAACCGTTATCGAGATCGCCGTTTACTTTTGTTTTTTTTTTTCCCCACTAAACTTTCGTTTCACCTGAAGAAAATCAGGAAGCCCCGCCCACCATTCACGTATCCAGGAAGTGTAACAGCGGAAGCCGATATGACGTCATTAAACTGAAACTTCTCCGAAAGTAGATTATTGTGAAAACGTTATTAAACTTACATTGAGTTAACATTCTACGCTCATATTTTCATTACATTTTTTTGTGAAATGTCTTAAGTCGTTTATGAAGAGCTTATGAAAATAAACAAAATCCTAAGAATATGAATATTTCATGAGAAAAATTAAAATACTACTACTACTAATAATAGTATATAGAGACATCATATTGCCAGTACACTTGTGAAATGTCCAACTTCTGAAAAGTCTCTTAATTTATACAGTCAATACTTGGTCGAGGCTTTTAACAAAAACTACTGCATTCGTGTGTGTGCATGTGTGAAGGTGTAATTAAAGATGTATCCTATAGATTCTCTGTGGGGTTCAGGTCAGGTGAGCTGGCTGACCAGTCAAGCACAGTAACATGATGGTGGTAGCTGGTAAGTCGTGCTGAAAAAGGAAATCGCCATCTCAATTAAGATTATCAGCAAACAGAAACATTAAATCTCCTGGTAGACAGCTGCGTTGACTTTGGAGTTGATAAAACACAATGGACCAAAACCAGCAGATGACATGGCACAAATGAAATGCTTGAAATGCTTGTAGTCCAAGATCATGGCTGGCTTTCAGTACTCAACATCACTGATAGCCATTTTGTGCGTTGTGCTCAGGACAACAATACTTTTTCCTTTTTACTTTTTTTGAGAGGTAATAAACTAGAATGGTGGTGCGGTTGAAAGCAAATTTTGATAATAAGGCCCCTCTCTCCCGTGTCGTGCAGGGAAACAAAGTCATACTACCAGGTAGAAACCACAACTAATAAATGAAGTTTTATCCCATTGAACTAATGTTATATAAATTAGCATTTCATAAAGAAAACAATAAGGAGAAATGGATTGAAATCATAATAGGCAACATAGACAAAAGCAAACAAACATGACATTACTTATCATTAAACATCTTTAAAACAAAACATCATGTTTTTGAAGTGAAATATGATTTATTATGTTAGTGTTATTGCAACATTACAAAGAAAAAAATAAAATAATGCTCTAGCTAACAGAACTAAAAATTTAGGTCAAAAGATCACCTGAGTTGGCTGTATGTTTTTAGACTAAAAATAATCAGTTTTATTCATTAATGTATTTATTTATGTTTAGAATACATTATAGTATTCAGACATTAAAAAGAAATACTTCACCTGTCCACAAGGGGAAAAAAACTAACACTGTGCATTAGTTTGTTGTTATCATTAGAGCTAGATTGGATATCTTAACAATTTTTACCGTAACTTGCTTTGGTTAAAAATACACACTTCACGAATAATACATATGAATATACACTTCATTAATAAAATGGTTAAGAAGCAAACCTCTACTGGGGCTGAGATAAGTAACTACCCAGAAGTCTAATTATAACTTTAAATCATAAAAAATACACCAGTAGGCAGTTAGCATCAGTTAGCTTGATTTGTTTCATTTGTGCACTATATGCCGGTGTGTGTGTGTGTGTGCGTGTGTGCGTGTGTGCGTGTGTGCGTGTGTGCGTGCGTGCGTGCGTGCGTGCGTGCGTGCGTGTGTGCGTGTGATTTATGTGCTGCGATGACCTGATGTCTTATAAAGGGTCTATTTCATGTTACATTGTTCCTGGCATCCAACAGATCAAATGTTACCAGGATAAAACTCTTACCTAATTGTCAATTAGATATGTAGTAAATCAAGCATAGTGTCCCTTGTCCACAAGGTGGCATCCACATCCACAATATAGTGTATAAACCATAATCACTTTAGTCTCACTAATCCTGTGCCATCACATTGAGAATGTCCATAGTTTGGTTTTGTTCTAAAATGTCAGGCCCACTTTGACATATAATGATTAAAATACTGAAAAGTCATGAAATAAATGTTTTATTTTTGCAAGCATTTTCCAAAATACTAAACAAAACGATACAGAATGGCTATACACTTTGCAAGGTGTTCAAATGTAACAGGCAGCCAAATGCCAATCTCGTGGCAGGATAGCAACAAAATCAAGTGTGTGGGAAATGCTTTAAGACAGAAAAGAGCAAGCAGACCCTTGGCTAGACGCATGATTGACCCTTGGCTCGTGATATGACACAAACCCTTTGGCTCAGTGGAAATTTCTCCAGGGTGAATTGACTATTTGCATTATGGTTTTGTGTGCAGAGATTTCGTCCGAGCTGACAGCACGAACAACAGTGACAGCTGCACATCATCCAACATTAAGCAGCACAGCAAAATACCAATATATGGTGATATGTAACCACTCTGGGTGATAATTCAACACTGGGAAATATGCTGTCCCTGAGCTTTAGTCCCTGCGCAGCATATTGCTGAATTGATTTTGGAGCTACAGAAGATTTTGGCACTACTCTCCATTCAGCTGGCCAAACTCCTGAACAATAGTGATCGATACTGCAGAATCAATCATCTGCATTTAGAAATAGAAAGAATTCTGGTTTTAAATGTTTAGTACCAGTATATTATTGTGAAACAAATATGATAATAAATAAATATATAGTTGCAAGCAGCGACGATTGGGCCTAAGCACCTGTGCCAAAACACAACAAAGACAATGGGCACAGTGGGCACATGCATGTAAAGGGGACATACCAATATGACAATTTTAGAATGGGGGAATTTTATGTTAAAACCTTAAAGCCCTGGATGATGGAAAAAACAGCATCACACTATGATGTCACTCAATGTGCTAAATAGTACTTTTACTAAAAGATGATTTAAAAAAGTGATTTTAATGACTGGTTAAAAAAATTATAATCATTGATTAATTTATATAAAAGTAAAACAAATATATACAAATGTTATAATTTGTGACATGTTATCATTTCAATGTTTGCTGTACAACCTGACCTCACAATTCTAAAACAACAGGCATAAAAATATGGCATTTGTAAAAAATTAAAATAACATTGCAGTATGCAGTAATATATAGAATAACTACTGTATACTTTAAGCTGTAGCTATATAATCATAGTAGGCTTTTTACTAATATAAAACCAAGATAAGAATCTCAATAATATGGGAAATATAATAACATGGGAAATGATAAGATATAAGCTTTAAAAATCATAGCAGTTGACATCAAATTTAGCAAGCAGGCAGTTTAGACGGGATAGCAATTTAAGTAATGTGCTCTGAAATTGCTTGTGCTAAGGATGAGCTGACATTTGCTTACAAATACAGCAGGACAATAAATATTTCAGAAGTCAAATCTAGGAATTCTGAAGGCATTCACAAACAAACCTTGAGCACAAAAAACGTTATCTTCATTCAAGCATTTATGCATTTTTCCCGATACAGTGTCATGAACAAGTATTTTCCTCTCCCTTATTTTTATTCATTCATTTTTGCACATTTGTTACACTTAAATGGTTCA
Organism: Clarias magur; assembly: GCA_013621035.1. Lineage (NCBI taxonomy): Eukaryota > Metazoa > Chordata > Actinopteri > Siluriformes > Clariidae > Clarias > Clarias magur. Next base: position 16,930 of record QNUK01001317.1, read on the forward strand.
GATCAACAACCAATTTTTTATATTACACGAAGATAACCCAAGTAAATATAAAATTCTGTATTTAAATGATGTCTTCATTTATTAAGAGAAAAACTGTCCAAATCTACCTGACCCTATGTCAAAAAGTAACTACCCTCTTACAAATCATGAATTAATTGTAATCTTTGGAAAGCTAAGTTAAATTTCACTTGCCACACTTAGCCCTGATTACTGCCAGACCAGTTAAATCAAGGAAGCACTTAAATGTCTGGACAAAGCATGCTAAAATATCTAAAACAAATCAACACAATCTAAAGAAATTCAATAGAAATAGATGAGAAACAAAGCATTTCTAAGGCTTTGGGACTCCAGCAAACCATTTAAAAACACAGCAAAACTAACACAGTATTTCATAAAAAGAACATCATACTAACAGTCAAACATGGTGGTTGTAGTAGCGTGATGGTCTGGGGCTGCTTTACAGTGTCAGAACCTGGACAACTTGCCATAAATGATAGAACCATGAATTCTGGGCTTTACCAAAACATTCTGAAGAAGAAAGTCCAGCCATTCGTTCATGACCTCAAGCTCACTTGGGTTTTGCGGCAGGACAATGATCCAAAACACACCAGGTGCACATCTTGGCTAAAAAAAAAAAAAACTTTTGGAACTGCTTAGTCAAAGTCCAGGCTTAAATCCGATTGAGATTACCTTAAACAGGCCGTTCATACTTGAAAACCCTCTAATGTGGCTAAATGAAAATAATTATTCAAAGAAGAATTGGGTAAAATTCTTCCACAGTGATGTGAAAGACTCAGTTCTTGCAAAAGCTTGATTGCAGTTGTGCACCACACAGGGAGCCCTCATGTCTGTTTTCTTCTGGCTCTTCCTTTTAGTTATGCTGTCCTAGTTAGTCCTGTTGGAGTCCCTGCTTGCACTCTGCACTAAATATACATTCACTTTATACATTGTGTAACAGTGACCATACCTAACTGCCATATCTCATTCTCTCTCTCTCTCTTACTATACATGTCGCTCCTGAGCTGCCAGTGATCCAGACACCTCTGCCATCTGGACCTGTCTGACTCGTCCTGGTGTCCTGCTTCTGGTTGGAGATCTCGACGCATGGATGCCCTGTGTGGTCTGCCTGGGATGTGTGTGGTGGCTGGGGACGGTTCCACTCCTTGGCTGATGCAGACAGCTGTTCTCTGAGGACTCGGGACTTCAGTCGCTTGATAGTTGAGGATTGGAGTTTCCTACAGTCTACCTGAGCCTCCAATAACAAACTGGACTCAATTTTAACTTAAAACACATCTCCTGTTATACTGAACTTCCAGTCTCTCACAGTATGAGTGCAGATAAATCCGTGCTATCCATTTCACCCAAATGAGGATGGGTTCCCTGTTGAGTCTGGTTCCTCTCAAGGTTTCTTCCTATTGCCATCTCAGGGAGTTTTTCCTTGCCACTTTCGCCATCATCCTTGGCTTGCTCATAAGGGACAATCTGATCATTTTGATTCATAGACGTTCACATCTCATACAAACTTAAATAATTATTTTGATTGTTTAAAGCTGCTTTGTGACAATGTCAATTGTTAAAAGCACTATACAAATAAAATTGAATTGAATTACACCAAAAGTGGCACAACCAGTTATTAGGCTTAGGGGGCAATTCTTATTTCACATATGGCCAGATAGGTTTGAACAGTTTTTTTCTTTTAATAAATAAAATTATTATTTAAAAACAGTAAGCTATTTACTCTGGTTATCTTTGTGTAATATTCAAATTTGTTTGATTGTGTCGATCATGTGACAAAGTCTGTGGCAAAAATGCAAAATAAAAAACCTGATTTGAGGAAAAATACTTTTTCATGGCACTGCATGTATTTGACATTTCTTTTCAGTGCTGCATTGTTGGAGTGATATCATCCCCCCCCCCCCCCCTCCCCCACCAGTTTCTACAAACATTTAACCATGGCTCCATCAGCTTACATATGAGTATTGCTCACTGCAATGGGAGAAAGAAATCTCATGAATACAGATGTGCAGCATGGATCATTATACTGAAATTATTGTTTAGGGTCTCTTCTGACTAGCATGTGGTTCTCTAGCACCTTTAACCATTGACATGAAACTTAATTACATAGTGAAATCTACATCTGAATTGTAATTTGAAATTTGAAATTTGAAACATGATCCAATATCATATTTGCTTTTAGAACTTCTCCAAGTGGAACAATTGACTTTTGGATGCAAAATTTTCTGTTTGCTCTGTGGCAACAAATCAGTAAATAATTGGTGTCAGTACATTCAATGTTCATATAGCCACCCATGTCAAATGCTCAAGTAAAATCAAGAATATGTGTACAAGGATTAAACCCAACTAATTCAATGGTTTTGTACTTCTCTTTTTAACTTCTACCAAATACATATTTGTTACTTTATGGTGTTTGGTGTATCTTATTCATAACAATTTGTTGTCATCAGTCTTACCTCAGTGTTCAGCTTCACCTCTGAGTATACAGTATCAGCATCCACACTGGCTTTTTCTAATTTTAACAAGATATCTAAAATTAATATCCAAAGGGGAAAAAAAAAAAAAAAAAACATTATGTCATGATTTTCTGTACCTTTATTTCTCATAGACTTTTTCTTCTGATTTATTGCAAGTTCAGTGTAAGTCACATCACCACCACTGGACTCAGTATCATCCTCTGCAGAAAGAACAAAACTGATCACCAGCCAATTCATTACTTTTATGATGAGAGCACTTTCGGTATCATTCATCATATGGCATATTTTCAGGACAGAGAATGTCACTCCAATGGATAATATATTAGCGATTGTCCCACTTGTCCCCCAAAATACATTACCATTGTTCCTATTTGCCTTGGTTTTCTTTGTGACCTGTGCATAAGTAGCATCAATGCTTTCAGCTGCTGGTTCACCTGAACACAGGGCAGTGTGTTAAACATCAACAAGTCATGTTTGTACTTGATTAATGAGCTATACTCAAGTTTTCTAATGCAGGATAAAATGTGTAATAAAATAAATATACCTGTTACACTCATATCCACATGAGAACAAAACAAAGATTATTGTAATATATAAAGTCAATATTGATTGGGATAGTGTCTGACCAGCCTGAACTAGTGTGTATCCTGACTGAAAGTCTTCAACTCCTGACCTTCAGATAAGACAGAGATATTATTTATTGTCCTAAAAACCAGTACACAACAGCCCCCACAATACAGCCTGCGTTTAGAAGGATATACTGTTACTATCAGCTCGACAGTAAAAGACCTGGGTGTAATATTAGACAGTAACTTATCCTTTGAAAATCATATTTCCAATATGACAAAAACAGCCTTTTTCCACCTTAGAAATAGTGCCAAGCTTAGGAACGATTTATCCGTATCTGATGCAGAAAAGCTGGTTCATGCATTCATGACCTCCAGATTGGACTACTGTAATGCATTATTAGGTGGTTGTCCTGCATCCGCAATAAACAATCTTCAGTTTGTCCAAAATGCAACTGCCAGGGTTCTCACTAAATCCAGAAAATATGATCATATAACCCCAATATTATCACTGGCTACCTGTTCAGTTTAGAATTAATTACAAAATACTATCACTTACATACAAGGCTTTAAATAGTTTAGCTCCCTCATACAGTATCTAGCCAGTCTTCTGATATGCTACAATCCACCATGTTCCTTAAGATCACAAAACTCCGAACTTCTGGTAATTCCCAGAAATTCAAAATCTACAAAAGGAGGTAGGGTATTTTCATATCTAGCTCCAAAGCTTTGGAATAACCTTCCAGACAGTGTTCAGGACTCAGTTTCCCAATTTAAAAGTAGACTGATCTCTTTAATCTGGCATACATGTAATTCATCCCATGACCTCATACTCCAGTACTTCTATCCTGAATGGCAACTATGCTAATTCTCTCCATCTGTTCTGTATTCTTCTACCCATCCCGAGGCATCTGGAGATTGTGCCAGCTTCAGTAGACAGAGGCCAAACCTGCGAGGTTCCTGAGGCATCCAGAGAAGGACCTGCTCCAGCTGGATTCTGCTTCAGGTTGGTTTGGAGCTACACATGCTGCTCCTGTGCTTCCAGTGATCCTGACCCCATCTGCCCTCTGCAACTGCTGACTCATCCCTGTGCTGAACTGGACTTCATGTTGATTTAAATAACTTCTGTTATATTGAAGTTTCAGCTGCATAACACACATGATGTTATATAATTTCTTTCCAAATGAGGATGGGTTCCCTGATTGAGTCTGGTTCCTCTCAAGGTTTCTTCCTACTACCATCTCAGGGTTTTTTTTTCCTTGCCACTGTCACAATCACCCTTGGCAGAGACATTTTATTCATCATTCACTCATTCATCTCATTATTATCTAGACACATTTTTCTCGCACATACACACTTCTATAAATTTTCTTTTACATTTCTTTTTTTGTTAAGCTGCTTTGAGGCAATGAACATTGTTAAAAGTGCTATATAAATAAAATTGAATTGAATTGACCGACTCTGATTCTCTGTTCCTGCTCTGATGTTTGATTGGTTTTCTTCTCAGTAAAAAGTAAATAAATAAATAAATAGATACTGTATGCTATACTACTAAGTACACTAAAAAAAATAAATCAAATCAGGAAAGACAATGGAACTATATCAATATAGTTAGTTAGTTAGTTAGTTAGTTAGTTACGTATCAGTTATCACACCTTTCTTTATTTTGAAGCACCACAGCATCAGGATTAATAAAATGATGAACAAAAAGGCCAAACTCAGTCCCACAGCCACTCCTACTGTTCTGGTTCCAGACCCTGAGATGGAGAATAGAAAGAGAGCAGGATGTAGGCTTTTAAACATTGTTTGTCTTGAAAGCCTTGAGAATGGATTCATCTTTATAGAACTCATCTCAGATGTTTGAAAGCTTTGCTTTGTGCTAGAAACTACAGTATTTCTGAGGATGTCCCTCAGACACAGGATGGACAGGATGCTTCAGGATCACTTCAACCAGAACAGAGTATTTAGACAAAATTCTTACTGTGAAACCCATTAGCATGTTTGTGTTTTGTGATGTTAAATGTTGAATTGGATGAAAAATCTCCGGTTAAGGAGTGTTATACTAGAGTTGTGCATATCAAATTCAACTGTACCAATCTAATGCTGTCTTCATATAATATTAAAGTTACAGACATTCCATACTTTCAAAACATTAATGAGATAAACCAGTTAAATGTCTCTTGTTGAATAGTTTTCCCAGTTTGAAACTCTGAATATAACAACAACAACAACAACAACAACAACAACAACAATAATAATAAAATAATAATAATAATAATAATAATAATAATAATATATTTCTTTAACAGTACTAGATGAAGACTCACCATGCACTGTGATGTTGACAGGATTACTGTTTCCTCCAGATTCAGACTCACACCAGTAAACTCCAGTGTAGGTTATGTTAAGGGAGCTGATATTACATGTAGATTCTGTAACTGATCCCCAAGATGAACAATCTGACACTCTCTCACTGTGTGTGTATCGTCTCACTATCCATTCAGTAGAGTGACTCTGGTCCTCACAGATCAGTGAGAGAGAGTCACCAGTAAAGTGTTGAGTTCTGTTGGGACTGATGATCAGAGAGACTGGAGGAGATTCACCTTAAACACACAACATTATAATTGTGCGTATAACGCACTTATAAATAAAATATTATTATTATTATTATTATTATTATTATTATTATTATTATTATTATTATTATTATTATTATTATGCGTTATTATGTCTTTTTATGGTCAATTTAAATTTATATTTTAATGAGAATAATCCTCTACTAGTGTTTAGGGCTATTGAACTCCCTTAAACATTCGTCACAGAGGAGGGGGAATATTTTTAAAGGTTATATTGTAACCATATTCCTTCATCATATTTCAATTCAGTTCTGTGTTACTTTACAGATTTGTTTATTAATATTTGCTACTTCAACTCATCAGTGTTTGTATGTTCATTTATCCGTTAGTGGCTGTGGATTGCTATTCAGATAGGGTTATTCAACTGCCTTACAAATTCCTAACTCAAAAGAGTGACATTTTTAATAAATCTAGGCACAGTTGTACACTCACAGGACACTTCATTAGGTACACCTAGAACTGGGTTGGACACACTTTTGCATGCAGAACTGTCTTGATTCTTAATTGCATAGATTCAATAAGGTACTGTAAACATTCCGTGATCCATATTGACATGATAGCAGCAGATTTGTTGGCTACACAGCCATGGTAACATGTCCCATCCCACCACATCACAATGAGATCTGGTGATTGTGGAGGCCATTTGAGTACAGTGAACTCATTGTCATGTTCAAGGAGCCAGGTTCAGATTGTTATATATTTGTGAAATGGCACGTTATCCTCTGGTCATAAAGGAATGGACATGGTCAGCAACAATATTCAACTGGTACTATGAGGCCCAAAGTGTGGCAAGAATATATCCCCCACACATCATTACACTGCCAGCAGCAGCCTGAACCACTCATACAAAGCCGGATGGATTCATGCTTTTAATGTTGTTGATGCCAAATTCTGAGCCTACCATTTGAATGCCGCAGCAGAAATCAAGGCTCATCAGGCAAGGCAACATTTTCCCAATCTTCTATTGTCCAATTTTGGTGTGTCAATACAAATTTTAGTTTCAGTTTCCTGTTCTTAGCTGCCAGGATTGGCCCTAGTTCAGTCTTCTGCTGCTGTTGTCAATCTGCTTCAACATTTGTCATGTTGTGTGTTCAGCATACCTGGCCATTCTCCTCTGACCTCTGGCAACAACAAGACATTCTTGCCCAGATAGCTGCCCTCACTTGATATTTTCTTTTTTTCAGACCATTTTCTGTAAATCCTAGAGATGGTTGTCCACGATGATACCAGTAGACAAACAATTTCAGAAATACTCAGCCCATCGGGCATCAACAACCGTGCCATGTTCAAAGTCATTTAAATCACCTTTCTTCAGCAGATCATCTTGACCATGTGGACATGCCAAAATGCAATGCTTTACTGCCATGTGATTGGCTGATTATATATTTGTGTTAATAAGCAATTCAACAGTTGCACCTAATGAGGTGGCCGGTGAGTGTATTCTTCCATCATATTTTAAATCAATGCTGCATTTATTTTCACAAATATACATCTATATTTGATACTCCAACACATCACTGTTGATATTTTTCCTCACCAGTGATCCATACTGGCTGTGGTTTGCTGTACTTTGTATAAAAGAGCCGGCCTCTTATCTCTCCTCTGCACCTATAAACCCCTGTATGATTAAGAGCGGCAGGACTGAGAGTGTAGTTGCCTCCAGATCCTCTACTGCTGTCTGAGAGAAGCACTTTTATGTAATTAATATAACTATGATTGTATCTCTTGGCAACGTCTCTGTACCAGCTGAAATTCCAGTCTGTAGAGGAGTCTGTAACATTACAGCACAGAGTCACTGAGTCTCCTTCAGTCAGCCAGCGCTGTGGAGATACACTCAGTACTGGGCGTGGTCTCTCTGTTACACAGGAAATACAAAACTATACTTAATTCTGTACATTTAATTTATATACAATAATAACTTTGATTTCTGATGTTGCACTAAATACAGAATAAGGAATCAAACACTAAATATGCTAAATACAGAGATAAAAGACAGATATGAGAAATAAATATAAAACTGATTACAATATAATGTTAGCAACATCACTGCAATGAAGTCATAATTATATAATCAAAACAGTCTGCTTTTATTATACTTTAGTACGACTGAATGGAACTTACAGACACAATAGGTGTTAAGAACTAGGAAAAAATCTTCAAATGGAAAATTGCAATTAAAATTAGTTTGAAAAAATCAGACAATTATAAATTGCAATAAATATTGTATTTTTCACTACAGGATGTCACATCTGTGCCACCTCAGCCTTGGGGAATGAGATCGTGTTCACCGGATTACTGAGCCGGCTCCTTGTCCCCCCCTAGTGTGTCTATGTGTGTATATGTCTTTTTTGTTAAACCAAATCGAGTTCACCTGTGTCTGCCCTGTGTGTCCCTATTTATTCCGGCCGAACCTGTAGCTTCTTGTCTGTTCACCGTTGTGCACGCGTCTTTGTTTGTATGTCTATGAACTGTGCGTTGTCTCGTTTCTCCCCCCAGGACTGAGAGATTTATGCCCCGAGTGACGGGAGAGAACTGGTAACTAAGTTTAAGTTCAAAGCTGATGGACTCTCGGCTTCCGGTCATTAGTCAGCGACGAATGTCGCCTTTCCTTTTGTGTTTTCTTTTGTTTTCAACAGACCAGTCCAGGGGGAGTTATTATATATATGTGAATCGTCCTTTTTTTGTGCTAGTTCTCGCAAAGACTCAATAAAATACGTGAACCCTGCATCTGTGTCCGGCCTCGTTCCTGAAGACATGACACAGGAAGTGTGTGCTTAATTTTATACACATTTTATAAATATTTAAATTTAACATTATGTAGTATAAACTACATAATACAGTTGTGTCCAAACTTTCAAAGAGAGCTAAGAGTAGACTTTACTAACATACCCGAGGGCTGGCCCTGGAAACAATCATAAATATGTCTAATATATAGTTTACTTGAAATTGAAATGAAATCCTAAACATGAGCTTAGCAGTACAAAACTATTAAATGATAATCTTGTTGCTACAGACTCACCTGATACAGTCAGTGTAACAGCATCACTGATCTCTGAGCTCTGAGAGTCACGTCTGCAGGTGTAGTTGCCATTGTCAGAGTCATTAACAGTCCTGATACTGATTTCCTGCATTGTGCTGTTTTTATGGACTTTGTTTTTTCTCCCATTGTGGAGAGTGTTGTTATTCCTATACCAGCTGTATGTCCACTCAGTGCCTCCTCCTCCCTGTATGTCACATGTGAGAGTAACATTCTCTCCTTTGTATACGTGTTTATCAGGCTTTATAGACACCACAGCTTTAGTACACCCTATAAAACAACCTGCTGTTAATAAATGAGGTACCTCCTACGTGTACAGAGGTGAGCCAAGTCACATAAGACTATGAATAATTTAAGTAAAAGTAAATATACTGCTTTAAATACAGAATTAATGTGTAAAACTAAAGAATCACAATGAGATCTTTTCTGTAGTAAAGTTTCACTGAACAAAATCTTTATAATAACATATTATAATATGTCATAATATTTTGTAATATTTTAACAAGGAAATAGTCAAGAGCCAGACAGTGTGAGGGAATTCACCAAGGCAAATTGAATTAAACAAATGAAAAGAAAAAAAATAATAATAATAATAATTTATCACAGTGTTCCCCCATACATTACACCTAGAGCTGGCCAATACGCCCTATGAATTGAATCCCGATTTTTTTTTTAGACCAAATTCGATTTTTGATTTTAAAATAATTTTTTGCTGAAAATAAATAAAAATAATAATAATAAAAAAACAGACAGTATAGGTTTTTTTAAAAAAAATATTATTTACTTAAGCCAAACAATATAACCAAACATTACCTGCTTATTTGGATTAAAAGTATATATATTAAATCACTTAAACAATTTTGCAAACCACACGCAACTTACATGCTGAATAAAATCAAACAGGTTCCTGACACCATTTTTTTTTTGGGGCATAATGTGTTTAGCAATATAACACGACACAACATGAGTAATATCTTTCCATCGAGGCTCTTATCATATGGGATACAGCGGGGAAATGTGCTCACTGTTTTCTCCTGGCTTTTAGCCGGTGTTTTCGTGCTGCCGCTTGTCATGTTTAGCTCGCAGCGGCAAACACGACGACGATTCAACAGTGTGTCTCTGTTTGAGGTGCGCGAGGAAATGAGTCGTGCTTGAGTAAATTAGCTTCCTTTAGTTTCCACAAACTTCAGACAAATTTAAAAAATCTCCCAGCCCTAATTACCTTAATATTTTGACTCTATCTTTACAAGTCCTGTCCTAATACAGCTTCCACTAAGGTTGAAGACCAGTACAAGCCCAAGTGGACGCAAAAAGATTGCTAATGGTTCTGATGAGTTTACCATGCTGTTTGTGTCTCTGCTAAAGCTTAGCAGTTTCTAGTTTCTAATCCTGTGTATATTGAATAAAGTCACACATGCACAAGCATCCTGACTACTTTTCTCTTACATAACTGAGTTAAAGTAGCTTATTCTTTTTACAGATATGAGATAATATTAACAAACTCAGAAACTCTGCAGGGTAACGCCCAAAACACAACCTTCTCTGCTCCAATTCAAATTAAACATGAACAAACAAACAGCATACAATGTGCAGTACACTGACCTTGAGCAGGTGTCACTGGTATAAGTGAAATCAGCACTGAATAAGAATAGAAACAGAACACATGCGTTATACATCTAAAAGATTCAGTACATCATTAAACACTGCACATTATAGACACAATAATGTACTGATGTGCTCTCAAACTAAGTACTACAGATTCCCCAGGAAGACCAAATGTAGGTCATTTTCATTAAAAAAAAAAAAAAAAAATCAAGGAGTTAAGGAAAAAAATTATCACACTTCCGGGTGATCAAACTAATTTCAAACTGGTGTCATTGTATTCAATTATAAATCCACAATACTACATATACTATCACCTAAGGTTGTATTAGATCTTGTTATCAACTTCAGCCCTTGTGAGCATTACATGTTTAGAACATGTTTTGTTTATTTTCTATTTTAGTTCTTTTTATTCATATTTATTTCCTATTAATAACTTTTTTTTATTTGATTTTTAAGTTCACAGGCAGTCATTTAAGCATTTCACTGCATATTGTACTGCGTATGATTGTGTATTGTAACAAATAAATTTAGAATTTGAACTTGTATTCGCTGTGTCCTGCAGGCCTCTTTTACCTGAGCTCATACCACTATTTTTTTAGGAGAAAAAACATTATATAGATATTATTCTGACCATAACAAATACTAAGATGAAACTTTATTTCATCTTAGAGTATTTATCACAGAGTACTTTGATAGTTTTGTTTTCCAAAGTCACTTTTTTGAAACAAGTAAAATTTTTTAAACTGTGGCACAAAAAAAAAAAAAACTTCTGTGTTCCTGGTCAAAAAGGACCAATATGATATATTTATTGAAACAAATCTCAAATATACACAGAGAAAACTTAACTATATTACAAAAGTAATGCTTGACCCATACACTGTATGAACACATTTACAATTTTTAGGTTCTCCTGATTTTTATCAGAAACAAAATCACTGCACTGAATGGTTCTCGCAGCGTGCTTATAAAACTGGGGGAATGATTAGTGATCAAGTTCAGGTGTGCGCTAGTGATAGGTAGGCATGCAGGGAGAAGAACTGGAGTGGAGTCTTAGGATCTGGACATGCTAGGTTGACTCGTGACAGTACCCCCCCCCCCCACCTCCTACGGACACCACCTGGTGTTCTTGCTGGTGCATTAGGGTGTTGTCGGTGGAAATCATCCATGAGGGACGGATCCAGAATGAACCTGGAAGGAATCCAACTTCTCTCCTCTGGTCCGTAGCCCTCCCAGTCTACTAGGTACTGGAGACCTCGGCCTCGCTGCCGCGCCTTGAAGAGTCTGCGTACGGTGAATGCCTCACCACAGTGGACAATTTGGGGAGGTGGAGCTGGGCGGGCAGGTGGATTCAGTGGGCAAGAGACCAGCGGTTTGATCTGTGAGACGTGAAAGGAGGGATTTAATGATAATGAATGGGCCAAGGAACCTGGGGGACAGTTTGCGAGGGACAGTCTTGAGGGGGATATTTTGAGCTGAAAACATGACCCTTTGACCTACTCGATAGGGTGATGCCCTGGAACGACATCGATTGGCTTGCAGTTTGAAAGCCAAGACGGTCTGGTGAATCTTTAACCTAGCGTTCTGCCATGTTCTCCAGCATCGATGAATAAAGGTTTGGGCGGAAGGGATTGAGACCTCCTTCACAGGAGGAGGAGGAGGAGGAAGGACTGAGACCTCCTCCTCCTGTGAAGGGAACAGGGGAGGCTGGTATCCTAGGAAGCACTGAAAGGGGGAGAGGCCGGTGGCTGCTGTGGGTAATGAGTTGTGGGCATATTCAATCCACGGAAGCATCCGGCTCCAGGAGTGGGGCTCCTTAGAGGTCATACACCAAATGGCTGTCTCTAGGTCCTGGTTGGCCTGCTCTGTCTGGTCATTAGTCTGAGGATTGTAACCCGAAGAAAGGCTGGGCATTGCACCGATCAACCTACAAAAGGTTGTCCAAAATCGCGCAGCAAACTGTCCGACATAAAGTCTATCGAGAGTCCGTGAAGCCAAAAAACATGGGTGATTAGCCGCTCTGCGGTCTCCTTGGCAGTGGGGAGACTAGGCAGGGGAACAAAGTGAGCCACCTTGGAAAAGCGGTCTACTACTGTGTGTGACCAGGTGTGACCCTCGGAGTCAGGAAGCCCTGATGATGGATATATGGGACCAGGGTCTGTGTGGAACAGGAAGAGGCCTCAGGTGACCAGCAGACGGCTTATTGCTGCTCTTATTCCTGGTACGGGCCAGTCAGTCATTGCCTGAAGCTTGGCGGGATCCATCTGGATCCTAGACGGGGCAACGAAAACACCCAGGAACGTAACCGTACTCCGGTGAAACTCACACTTCTCGGCTTTGACAAAGAGCTGATTTTCAAGAAGTTGCTGAAGTACCTGGCAGACATGTATTGTATGCTCTTCTAAGGAACGGGAGAAGATGAGTATGTCATCAAGGTAGACAAACGCAAAGACGTTGATGAAGTCCCTAAGGACATCATTGACCAGAGCCTGGAAGACTGCCGGGGTATTAGCCAGCCCAAAGGGCATGACTAGATACTTGTAGTGGCCCGAGGGCGTGTTGAAGGCGGTCTTCCATTCGTCTCCCTCTCTGATCCTAACTAGGTGGTAGGCGCTCTGGAGGTCCAACTTGCTGAAGACTTGGGCCCCCTGTAGGAGGTCAAAGGCTGTGGACATCAGTGGCAGAGGATAGCGGTTCTTGATGGTCATGTCATTAAGCTCTCTGTAATCAATACAGGGGCATAGGGACCCGTCTTTTTGGGCCACAAAGAAAAAGCCAGCCCCAGCGGGTGATGATGATGGTCTGATGATACCGGCTACTAACGATTCGGAAATGTATTTGTACATGGCCTGTCTTTCGTGTTGAGAAAGTGAGTAGAGGCGCCCCCTGGGTGGGGGGGGGAGGGGGGCGAGGGGAGGGAGAGGTAGCCCGGGACTTACTGAACACGGTCCTGATATCAGCATAATCATGTGGGACTGCAGACAAATCAGGAAATTCCTCCGAGGAAGTTATTACTGGAGAGGGACAGAGCGCAGACTTGTGGCAAGAAGCCAGGCAGAGGGAACTTCATCCGAGAATGGCATTGTTCCGCCAGTCAATTTGTGGGTTATGTTGGATGAGCCACGGACGTCCAAGAACCAGCTGGGATTAAGCTCTCTGCATGACCAAAAATTATATCTCCTCCGGTGCTGGGTCCGGGCCGGGGTTGGCTGGGTGCACGGCGCCTTTGTCTGAGGCGTGCGTCTACTCGCCCTGCCAGATCCATCAAGGCGTTTAAATCCTCCAGTAGCTGCTGGGAAACTAGCTGATCCTTGACCGACACTGAAAGGCCATTCAGGAAGGTGTCGTACAGGGCCTGGGTATCCCACTGGGTAGCAGCCGCCAAGGTGCGGAACTCGATGGCATAACAGATCTAGGACCCTGACGAGGTGTCTCGCGGGCTCCCTACCAATCAAAGTCCCTCCTCATCTCCTCGGTAAATGCACTAAAGGTGCCTCAGCATGGGTCATTGGCGTCCCAGACGGCAGTTCCCCATTCATGGGCCCTATCCATCAGGAAAGTGATGATATAAGCCACCTTAGAGCGCTCGGTGGGGAAGGTTGAGGGCTGGAGCTTGAGTGACAGAGAACACTAGGACAAGAAAGAATTACAAGTTCCGGGATCACCATTGTATGGCTGAGGGTTAGGCAGATGGGGTTCGTGCCGAGCCGGGGATGTCAGGGTAGACGGAAGAGCGGCGGGGAGAGCGGAGCACAATTGTTGAAACTGTGTTGACAGCTGAGATAGTGACTGGGATATGTGCTGGAGGTTTTGCTGATGAGAACTAATCAACACGCCTTGTTGAGCAACATTTTGCCACAGCCTGGCATCAGATTGGGTGCTGGACTGAGCTGGACCCTAGTTTGGAGACAAGGCCTGGAGCGAGGAGTCTCTGCTGGGTCCATCATGGCCGCAGTATACTGTCAGAAGCCTGGGTGACTGAATGGGAATGAACCCAATAGCAGATAATTTGGGATTAATTTGTGCAGATTCTTTATTGGACACACTGGGGCTTGGGTGAACAGGCACAGCAGAAGCAGAGAAGAGAAGCAGTGAGCGTGTGTGCTTGGTGACTGAAAGAGTGTGGAAACTCTTAATGACGAGAGAGGGGGCGAAGCTACGACACGAGGGAACCTCCACAATCCCGGAAGCTGAGCACAAGGAATCCTTTCTGGTTCTTGCGAGCAATATTTTGCTGTTAGTCCACGTAGCATGCAGCGGTTGAAGGGCGTAATGTAGCGGCTGATTTCCCCTGTGACGACAGAAGTTGGTGCGCTGCGCAAACGTTCCGTCCTTAAACACGGAAGTGCTCGAACGTGGAAGTGCTCGTGCCGCGGCGATGCTCGTGCTGCGGCGATGCTCGTGCCGCCAAACTGCTCGTGCCGCCGAAATGCTCGTGCTGCAGAACTTGCAAGGAAGGAGAAGCTAGGAGCTTGAAGAATATCTCTACCATGCGAAGGTCGATATCCGAAGATCCAGCAGTGGGGGCGAACGAATCCAAATCGTGAGTACAAATCCGAAGTCTTGGGAGCATGTGAGGTCATACACGTTAATCAGTCCGATCACAACAGAAGTACCAGGAGGGTGTAGACGAGAGAGAGAAATCCGGGGAACAGGCAGGGTCGAAAACAGGCTAGGATAAACAAACAATCACTGGAGTGGACAACAAAACGCGAGGCACACGAGTGAGATACTGCGGCGCTGAATGGTTCTTGCAGCGCACTTATAAAGCTGGGGGAATAATTAGTGATCAGGTTCAGGTGTGCGCTAGTGACAGGTAGGCGTGCAGGGAGAAGAACTGGAGTGGAGTCTTAGGACCTGGACGTGCTAGGTTGATCTAGCTGACTCATGACACCCATGCATATCATAAGCACTCTCACAACTCCTATTTCATTCACCCCCTCAGAAGCCCTGCATTAGGGCTCTTACAAGCATTATAATGGCTCTCCATACCACACCACATAACACACCAGGTTTGTCTGTGTAAAGCGAATCACACATGACAAGATATAGAAGGTCTGCAAAGACATTGTAACATGAAACATTTCCTGACCAGTGTCTGCATCCAATAAGCTGGATGCAAATCTGTTGCAGGATATGTAGACACCATACAAAATCAACACACCCACGTACTGTAGGCTTCAATATTCACTGTAAGAAAAAGTTGAAAGCAGGATTTGATGTCATCCACTCAGGATATGGCATATTGGGTTAGGGCAGAGGTGGAAAAAGTAATAAAATTTTAAAAAGTAAAAGTACTGTTACTTCAGTGAAATTTTACTGAAGTACAAGTAAAGTTACCATTATGAAAATCTACTCAAGTAAAAGTAAAAAGTAGCTCATTAAAATTTACTCAGAGTAAAAGTGTTAAACGAGTTACTTTTTTAACAGCGGGGGTGGGATGGGGATTTTAGTATAGTTCAAAAAAGACAAGCGGATATAAATCTCAAACTAGTTGTTTTTAATTGAAGGACAGCTTTGAATAATAAAGCTGTTGCCTTTCTTGTGCTTGAAATCAAAGTGGTCGCTTAAATATGGTGTGACACTTTGCGTCAGATAGCCGACGGAAAAAAGAGCTCAGAGCCGAGAATAATGTTCAGCACAAAACCTTTATTGGCCTCTTTTAACGTCACAAATTTATAATACAAAACAAAGTAAAAATAAAGAAAAGGGTAAAAGAATAGAGCGTTTTGGGGGTGAGCAGCACACCTGAGCTCCTACTCCATCCTCTCCTTCTCACGTGCACACCTCTGCAGCGCACACACTGGGAGAGGGGTGGCAACATACATACATAATGTGGTATACAACATAGTAGTGGCCTTTACAATTGCCAGGGGTTTGCTTCATAAGAATTTAATGGCATTTCGCTTTCAGCTGAATCTGCATCACTGGCATCAGTTTTGTCTGTCTCTGTTTAGCATGTTTGTTCTCTATCTGCTCCCCATCAGTCAATCAGTGCACTGGTTTCCGGGGAGCAATTTTTTCCTTCCCCGTTGCATTATTTTAATTGTTTTTCATTGTAAATTCATTTATTTTTTACGCAATAGCGAATATAATTTCAAATGTAGCGAAATACAATACTTCAAAAACATACTTACGTAAAAGTAAAATTAGATTTAATAAAAAACTGAACACAAAAAGACTACTCAATTACATAAAAAAATAAATGTAATCCGTTACTTTCCATCTTTGGGTTAGGGTTAGGGTTAGGGATTGGTTCCATCTTTGCATGAAAGGGGACCAGAACTTCAGCTGGGTCTTCTTCCTCATCAATGTCAGAGAGTTATACTTTGTATTATCTTCAACCTCTGACTATTCCTCCTCTAAACCCCCCTCACTGTCAACCTGGCTTCTCTCCTCCTCATCACTGTCATCGTCAAATATAATTCCACAGCTACACATACATCTCTTGGCTGTCGTGCTGTTAAAGACTGAACTGTGACTAAGGCCTCTAAAAGCTGTATATACCACAGCTGCAGGAACGTTTTATTATTGTTGACAATGTTGCAGTTTTGTTTTTCAACAGGTGTGGTAAAAATTATGTTGTTCCTATTCCCATGTGGGTTGTCATCAAAGCCAAAAAATGTCATGTTCAAACAAAGTCATTGAACCTTATGAGAAAGTGATCAAATGTACTGCAATTGTTAGTAAAGAAACTTATAAATCAGTCAGATTTGACCGAAACACAACATGATGATTTCATTTATTAAGCTGTCAAAACATACAGTGCCTGGAATTCATGGTTTCATCAATAATGGCAAGCAGCTCCAGACCATCACGCTACCACCACCATGTTTGACTGATGGTATGATGTCCTTTTCAAGAGATGCTCTGTTAGTTTTACACCAAAGTTAACATTACACACACCTTAAAAACGTTTTGTCTCAACAGGCCACAGAATATTTGCCCAAAGGTAATGAAAATGTTTTGGCAGTGGCTTATGTCTTAGAACTCTTCTATGGCTGCCGTTTTTGCCCAGTCTCCTTCTCATTGTTGAATCATGAACACTGACTTTAATTTAGACAAATCATACCTGAATTTAATCTAGATGTTGTTCTGGGCTCTTTTTTAAGCTCCTGATGAGTAATTGTTGTGCTCATGGAGCAATTTTGGAAATGCCTTTGTAACCCTGTCTGATTACTTTATGCCACAGGGCCAGGTAATAATTGATGAAACCATGAATTCCAGGTACTAAATGTTTTGCTAGCTTAATAATTGAAATCATCATGTTGTGTTTCGTTCAAATCTGATAGATTTAGAAGTTTCTTGTTTGCTTAATAAATGAAATAATAATAATAAAAAAAATTTTTTTTATAATACCAACATTTGTTTGAAGATCTCAATCATGCAAGTGTAACAAATATGCAAAAAAATAATACGGAAGGGGAAAATCCTTTTTATGGCACCGTAGATACATAGGTGAAAATCAGAAAGACACACTACTCCAAGTCTGTTGTGCACACTTTGACTCAAACAGCCTCTACTGCACACACTGTGTCCAACAGTCTCTAATGCACATGACCCATGGGCCAACTCCGGCCTGCAGCTCTATTTTATTTCACACACATGAACTTGGAGAAGAATAACACTGAAGTGGCCCAGAGTACACTATTGCTTCGCATTTTCAACAGTGTCAAGACCACACAGTGAATGGTGAGTGGGCCTGGGTAAAGCGTTGTGGGCCTGGATTTAAAAAGAAAAAAAGAAAAAGAAAAAAAAAACGCACTGTGCGCTACTTAAATTGCTGTATTATTGAGTGTTGTTTGCTTCGATTTTCTCGCGTTTTTTTTTTTTTTTTCTTGCCTTCACATTGCCAAGTCCGTTTGGTTTTCATGTTTTCTCATCTCTCGCCTCTCATTTTGGATTATCACTTCGCTGTTTGATTTCCCGGCTTTGATCTTGCTCTTCCTCGTTTGGCTACGGCTTTTGTTAAATGTTTTTTTGGATAGTCATCTTATTCACCATTTATTGACCATACGCTTCCTATTTTGATTACGGCTCTTGTTTCACGCCTTGGCTTAGACGCTACGCTGATTGATTCTCTGGGATTTGACCCTCGCTTCCGCATTCTGTTTAACGTTGCGATCATCCATCTGAACTTGGATTCAAATCATTCCGCTCCGTCTCGTTACACTATCACTTTAGAAGTTTGCTCAGGTATTAAGCACTGCTGAAATAAGTTGAGTGATGTTGTAATTTTAGCCAGTAAAGCTCCTTACATGTTCTATTCTGGTGTAGCTTCTTTGTGTGTGTGTGTGTGTGTGTGTGTGTGTGTGTGTGTGTGTGTGTGTGTGTGTGCGTGTGTGTCAAATATAACAGTGGATTGAGACATAGAAAGGTCCGTAATTTCGACGCCGTGTTTTTGGGGGATGATGTAAATGTAAATATACAGTATATATATATATAATTATATATATATATATAATATATATATATATATATATATATATATATATATATATATATATGTCATCCTTCTGTTGAATCTGGAATCTATCAGGAGGTCTTGAGAGCTGTAGTCAGCCATTTAAATTCCTTCTTTTTTTAGAAGAGGTGGGGATGTTTTCTGTCCTGTGGTGCAAAGTCCTGAAGACACCTAATCTGTGTTTCAGACCACCTTCACCTGAACTTAACAGCCACCTTACCTAACCCAGTCCTGTACAGAGTTGCTGTAGAATGAGCAACCTTTTCACAGGAAGGTCACACCCAAGGACTCCTACTATGTGTGTATGGTCCTTTGTAATTGATTCATCTTGGCAATTACAACGATTGTGTCATAGTTGTGTTAACCATAGCTTTGTATTAATGTAGGTTAACAAAAAGGCTCTAGATCAACATAAGTACTTCATCATCCAGTAATATCAGTTCTGTTCTCAATATGGTGTGACATTGCATAAACTAACTTGAGAATTAATATGCGATTGAATAAATTGTGAACTTTCATCATTCAGTAACTGTAAATTAACACTGAACTTAGCGTTAACATCAGCTAAGTTACAACTTGATTTTACACACTGCACTGTAAAAAAAAAATAATTTTTTTGTTATTTTATTACTTTTGTCAGATTAAAGTTATTTCTGTGACCATTGTGAGTTTTTCTTTCATTGACCGAAGGGTACCAACAATTTTGTCCACGTGTGTAGATCAGATAACTTGTTCATTAGTGTAGTACACTGTCTAGATTATTGGTAGTGTTTATTCTCATTCAATTCATTACACTATTCATAATTGTTTTTAATTATATTAGTCTTTATTATAAAAAAAATATATATATAGCTTATCCACAGAATTGCTGATCATATTGTTTGTGGCACTATATTGAATTTTTTTTCTGTCTTTGCAGGTGTCTTTTCAAGATAAATCCAGATAAGGGGACCAAGTTAGAGAGGAAAGAGTCCAAAGAACAGCAGTCTGTTAATCCCAAGGTTCTTTCATTGATTACAAACATTGCTAACTTTGAATGGAGAGAGTAGAAAGCTTCTTGTATTGCCAGCATCTTCAATTATGTTACACTGTATTTCAATTTGTTTTTTATTGTATTCTTTATTGTTAAACTGTTCATTCTACAGTTATTTCTTTGGTGGATGAGTGGGGGGCTTTGTGATGAATGTGTAAGAATAAGATCTAAAAAATTCATTAATACAGTAAAAACTGATTAATGATTAAAAATTGGTTGTTTAACAATGATGCTAAGATGTTAATGGTGTCATGTTATTTGCAAATAAACAATAAATCTGAAACAAAAATTATGGTTTCATATTTTTATTATCTTAAATCTGTTTGCAGTTTAAGCTACATGTACCATAAATAAGAATAATAAAAATATATAATCAATATAATTTTTTTTGCACTTTTACAGTTTTCTTTTTATAAAACAACAGTAATTATCTGCTCTTAAGCATTTTTAAATCCTTCATTAAAGATCTTTATTCTATTTTAACAGTGTATTGTTGTTTTCTGACAGTTATTATATGTTAAAAGTAAAACATTTCATAGAATTATAAAAGAGATTCAATGTAGAATTGCAGTAATGGTCCATAATTGTGAAATAAGAAATAACTGTATTTTAACAGTTTATCAACATTTTTCTATCTGACAGTTTTTTTCCTGTTTTTTTTACCCCTGCCCCAGAAAATTACTGTTTTTTTTTTTACAGGTTTTTTTTTTTATACAGTGTGGAAGTGTTATAGTCACAAGCACATTGCTGGTGGAGACATGAGGTTCATGTTAAAAATAACCAATCATATGTTGAGTTACACACGAGTTATACATGTTGTCCATATTTAGTTAAAACACTGCGTAGTTAAAGCCTGTTATCTGTCTCACATTTCACTTTCACACGTCCTCATGCTAAACACACACTGCTGAATAGACAAAAAAAAAAAAAAACTAACAAAAATAACTTCTCTATTTCAGGGCCTCTGCTTGTTTCTGCAAAAGGTATGCTCTAGTTTTTGACTCTAATGTATGAATGCCATTCATTCATTCATTCATTCATTTATTTATTAAAACATATACTGTCTGACCAAAAATGGTTCCACACTGATTGATTGGCCTTAACTGTGATTAATGTATGAATTCACCATGACGTTATTGTAACAACCTTATGTAATGTATTAATGACATAGAAATCGTTTCTTAAATCAATAATTTGATTGGAAACACAGTGCAAGATTTTCTATGACAATAGAACATATCTTCTGACATCATTGTTTATGAGAAGCTACTAAATATAGCTGCATCAAATATGTGCTTTAAAAACAAACAAAAAAAGTATCAAATGAAACATTATTCGCTGCAGTAAAATTAGATTTTTATTTAAATGCTGACACACGTCCCTACACAAATAGTAACATCAAAGAGAAAAGTAGGTGATGCGGCATTTTGGAAAAAAAAAGAGAACATTTACTCACAGAGCATAACAGAGACTGGACTGAACTCCATCAGCATTTGTTCCTGTAATGACTGACTGACAGAGTGACTGACAGAAAATGATGGACACTTCCTGTTCCCTTTCGGTGTGTGTATGCGTGCGTGCGTGTGTGCGTGTGTGTGTGTGTGTGTGTGTGTGTGTGTGTGTGAGAGTGCGTGTGAGAGAGAGAGAGAGAGAATGGAGTTAGAGGGAAGTCACTTTTTTATTTTAATTGACATCTGCCAACTTATAGCTTATACTCCTTCATTTGTATCTGTTTATTTATTTCATTTAACATTTAATAATCACACTGCATAATTAAACTTTATAGATTATCCACTCATTTTGTGACTCTCTCACAATTCACTAATAATTTGAAGTGAAGTAAATCAGCATGACTGGATGCCACCACCACTGACCTCAACAGCAACAGGAAAGACAGGAAAAAAAAAAAAAAACTGCAAGAAAAAAAAAAAAACCCTCAGGCTTCATCAATTCTATCCAGCAGTTGGCAGTAGTGCACCTAAAAACTGCTTAAAATATAATAATAAGAAGAAGAGGAAGAAGAAGAAGAACTATAATAAAAAATAATAGTAATAACAACAACAACAATAATAGGCCTGGAGCCTATTCCAGGAGGCTTAAAGCACAAAGCAGGGTACACCCTGGACAGGGTGTCAATCCATCGCAGGGCACAAACATACACTCATAACTCATTCACACACTATAGGCAATTTGCGAATGCCAATTAGCCTAATCTTCATGTCCTTGGACTGTGGGAGGAAACCCACCAAGCACGGGAAGAACATATAAACTATATTGGACACAGAGACATGAATTGAGCATGGTCGGGAATCGAACCTGGACCCTGGAGGTGCAACACAACAGTGCTAACCACTACACCCCCGTACCATAATAATAATAATAATAATAATAATATTATTATTTAATATTATTATTATTATTCCCATGTCCTGATTTATTTTGCGTCTCCCCATTTTTCACTTTTCTGTTTTTTATTTTTTATTTTTCTGCCATCTCATTTTCCAATTTTTACCTTCCAAAGATTTCTCCACCTGTTTTTGTGCAAATCTTCAAAACTTGTTTAAAGTTGCATGAATATTCAATTACATTTAAATTCAAGTGAGGGTAAGAGGATTTAAGATGACAATATTGCACCTTCCAGAAAAGACCCGGATTTTATCAGACTCATGGATCAAGAGGTCTGCAAGAATAAAGTCAATACATAAGTATCACCCTAATTATTTAAAGTTCCCAGACCTTGTTTAACACATAACAAGGAAAAGCCACTTAAATTACTTACTGTACATCACAATGTGCAGATCACAACACACTGGTAAAGAAACAGTTCTTTAAAAATATGCAAAATATATTTGATAATAGCTGCGCAGAAGAAGCAATTGCACTCAAATTTAACCAGAAACACTCATAGCATCCAAAACTTTGCATCTACCTTCCAAATAAGCCAAGCCCAATCAGGGCTGTCCTACAATCTCCATCAACAACATCTTAATGACAGGAAACTAATAACATCATGATTTATGTCTTGATGTGGTTTTCAGGAGGATGGGAAATGTGGCGTTCCTGAGGATCACCAAAAATACCATGAATTCCTTTGGTACTGTGAAATAATCGGACATTATCCAATCCTGATCCTGAAGTAATGATACACACTGTTGTGTTAATTAAATTCACCTAGAGGTGTAAGAAAATTGGGGTTCTACTGTCCTGCTTTCTACAAGTAACATCGCTGAACTTTACTAAATCCCCAAATCTCCTCACACAACTACAATTACTGTAGCCCTCACATCAGTGGTGATGAAGTGCTTTGAGCGGCTGGTCAGAGACTTCATCATCTCCTCACTACCCAACACACTAGATCCACTTCAGTTCGCTTACCGTTCAAACTGCTCTACAGATGACGCTATCACCCGTCTTCTTCATACATCTCTTACACACCTGGACGATAGGGATTATGTTAAAATGCTTTTCATCGACTACAGCTCAGCATTTAATACCATAATTCCCTCCACACTCACCACCAAGCTGGAACACCTGGGACTCACCTCATTTCTGTGTCAGTGGATCTCCAACTTTATAACTGGCAGACCACAGTCAGTAAGGATGGGTGGACACGTCTCAGCCTCTCTCACTCTCAGCACTGGAGCACCACAGGGTTGTGTTCTGAGCCCCCTGCTGTACTCACTGTACACACACGACTGCGTAGCCTCTACCAACTCCACCACCATCATCAAGTTTGCTGATGACACCGTCGTGGTGGGCCTGATCACTGACAACGATGAGATGGCCTACCTGGAGGAGATTGTTCCTCTGGCACCAGTGCTCCAGATTTCCAATCTCCTTCTAAACGTCAGCAAGACAAAGGAGTTGATAGTGGACTTTAGCGCAAAGCAGGAGAGGAACTACCAGACCCCCATCATCAACAATAGCCCGGTGGAGAGAGTTGATAGCTTCAGATACCTCGGTGTCCACATCAAGCAGGACCTGTCATGGTCCTGTCACATCAACACCGTGCTGAAGAAGGCCCGACAGCGTCTCTACCACCTCAGACGCCTGAGAGACTTTAGACTGCCCTCCAAGGTGCTCAGGAACTTCTACTCCTGCACCATAGAGAGCATCCTGACGGGAAACATCGCAACCTGGTTCGGGAACAGCACCATGCAGGACAGGCAAACTCTTCAGAGGGTGGTGCGATCAGCTGAGCGCATCATCCACACCGAGATTGCACTCAATCTACAACAAGCGGTGCTGGACCAAGGCCAGGAAGATCGTGAAGGACCTCAGCCACCCCTGCAATGGACTGTTCTCTCTGTTGAGGTCAGGAAAGGAATTCCGCTCCCTGAAGACCAACACATAGAGACTGAGGAGGAGCTTCTTCCCGCAGGCGACACGGTCTCTCAACCAGCACACCACATAGTACTGACCCACTTTACACACCCACACTCATGCTACATCTCTGGGCATTTGGGACAATCATTGACACTAGTGGTCACTGAACACCTTCCACAATACTATTTATTCTATTATGCACAAGTCACTTTAAGTATGAACACTTTACTGCATACTTGCACACCCCCTGGACATTTTTATTTATACTCTACTCCTTCCCACAAAAAAATTCCAAATTCCATATATACTGTATTTTTCTATATTGTACACTTCGATTTTGTTATTTTTTTCTTATATTGTATATTAGTTTGGTTTTCTTATATTTTCCTTACATTGTATATTTGTACTGTACAGATATTTTATTCTTAGTTAAATCTACTTCCTTTTTCTTTTTTATATTTATTTCCTATAAATAGTCTTGAATAGTCTTTTATTTTAAGGTCAGGGCGGTCGCCTAAGCATTTCAGTGCATATCGTACTGTGTATGACTGTGTATGTGACAAATAAAATTTGAATTTGAATTTAAAGTCAATTAATATAGACAATATACACTGTGAGGCTGCTGTGGACAATGAAGACCAATTTATATAAGTATTTTCTCATTTTTCATTGTACCTCAAAAAGACAAAACAAAATAATCTAAAAAAACAACAACACCACATCATTGCATCCTCTTTTTATACAGCAACTCTGCTCACTCCGCTATGACTGAGCTCTCAGTTCTCTCTCCGTGAGTTTAAGCTGTTAAAGAAAATAACAAGCTCACTTTTTGTTGCAGGTTCAAAGAAGATGTTTGCACCATAAAGCAAGTTAAACTGCATTTGAACTCATTTTAACACAGTTTAAAGGGTGAAGTGAAGTGAAAAGCCACAATGTTTCAGAAGTTAAAAAAAAAGTGTTAGGAAATTAGAAAATAAACATCAATCATTCAGTCATTTTCAATAGGTCATAAGTGGTTGGCTCATGATAAAGAAAACTTTCATGAATAGTTTTTATTGTCATTATGAAATCTACCATGGAATTAGGAGTACAAGTTCTAAAATGGTGTAATTAGAAAAAAAACTATATACATTAAACATGTACACTAATACATGTATTACAATAATACATACAATAATTAAATGACAATTAGAGAGACAGACATTATTGGACAAGCCAAACTTATAAACTTGTAGCCTATTTTCCGTATGTAGAGGTAGATAAGTCAGTGGTGGCTTCAAAGATTATTTCACCAGCCATGACATATTGCATTCATCATGTAGTGAAATTATGATTGCACTGGCCCATGTAATGATAAAGTAGCAAAGGTAATAAGAATAATAGTAATAAATAGACAGACAAATTCTAGTCATATAGTATATAGTTAGTGAATGACATAATGAATTACAGTATGTGCACAGAGATGTCCTCAAAAAGTTCTCACCTCGAGCTCTGTAACATTTGATCAGCAGAATGATGGTGACCAGCAGATACGGAGAGGCCGTCACTACACTACTGATCAGCATGAACACTGAGAATGGAGCTTCTACCTGTGATCGATCTGACACAGAGTAAAATAATAATTATAACAACACTTTATTTTTGCTAAACTGTTTGGATGTTTTTGTTCAAACTGCAGAACATTTACATGATGCATTTGTACATATATAAAATACACTTTATAGTATGTGAACACACTGCAAATTGTATACACATTTTAATGAACCAAACACCCTGTTACATTACAGTATGTGAAGATACACCGGGTTATATTAAAGACTGAGACAGTGGTGGAAACCTTCATCTGACATCGACACCTTATGAATTATTGTCTCTCCTGTAGTCTGTGTCTAAAGAACTTTATATTTAAATAAATACCTTGGAGGAATTTGTGTTTTGATATGAACAACATAGGGTCAAAAGATTACTTCTTGATTTCATAATGAATCACAGTAGTATGATTGTATTTTGTGGTGTTGAACTGGAAAACTCTTTAGATAACAAGTGTGAAACTTGAGTTGTGTAGAACTGCATTACAGCATCATTCAGTGTTTTACTGCGCTACTGTAGATGACTCAGGTCATGAGAGGAACTTTACTGTGACATCCTGTTCCTGCTTTCCATGTAACATTACAATTACAGAACATTTAATGTTCTAAATATTAAGTTAAGCCAATTAAGTGCATCTTAAACAGTTACCCCATTAGAAAATAGTTCTGAACCAACTGCCCAAAAAAAAAACAGAAGACTCACCATGCACTGTGACTCACACCAGTAAACTCCAGTGTGGCATTTCTAAATAGAGCTGACATTACATGTAGATCCTGTAACTGATCCCCACTGTGAACAATCCGACACTCTCTCACTGTGTGTGTATCGTCTCACTGTCCATCCAGTAGAGTTACTCTGGTCCTCACAGCTCAGTGAGAGAGAGTCACCAGTAAAGTGTTGAGTTCTGCTGGGATTGATGATCAGAGAGACTGGAGGAGATTCACCTTAAAAATAATTGTAATTGTATTTGTCAAATAATGTGTACTCAACACAGTTACACCACATTTAGTTAAACAATGCTACAGTAATACCTTAGACTGTGAGTAACTTAGTCTGCAATTGTTTTGCAAGATGGGCAAAAATTTCAAATAAATTTTACTTGATAAACAGGCGAGGTGTTGCAATACAAGTAGTACGCATGTGCTTTGTCTGCAGTATGTCACTTGATCATCACTGAGCCAATGGTTCTTCTCTTGCGTGCTGTGCTGATTCGAGCTTTGTGACATGGTGCATTATCCTGTTGGAAGTAGCCATCAGAGGATGGGTACATGGTGGTCATAAAGGGATGGACATGGTCAGAAACAATGCTCAGGTAGGCCATGGCATTTAAAAGATGGCCAATTGGCACTAAGGGGCCTAAAGTGTGCCAAGAAAAGATCCCCCACACCATTACACCACCACCACCAGCCTGCACAGTGGTAACAAGACATGATGGATCCATGTTCTCATTCTGTTTACGCCAAATTCTGACTCTACCATTTGAATGTCTCAACAGAAATCGAGGCTCATCAGACCAGGCAACATTTTTCCAGTCTTCAACTGTCCAATTTTGGTGAGCTTGTGCAAATTGTAGGCTCTTTTTCCTATTTGTAGTAGAGATGAGTGGTACCCGGTGGGGTCTTCTGCTGTTGTAGCCCATCCGCCTCAAGGTTGTGCGTGTTGTGGCTTCACAAATGCTTTGCTGAATACCTCGGTTGTAACGAGTGGTTATTTCAGTCAAAGTTGCTCTTTTATCAGGTTGAATCAGTCGGCCCATTCTCCTCTGATCTCTAGCATCAACAAGGCATTTTCGCTCACAGGACTGCCGCATACTGGATGTTTTTCCATTTTCACACCATTCTTTGTAAACCCTAGAAATGGTTGTGCGTGAAAATCCCAGTAACTGAGCAGATTGTGAAATACTCAGACCGGCCCGTCTGGCACCAACAACCATGCCACGCTCAAAATTGCTTAAATCACGTTTCTTTCCCATTCTGACATTCAGTTTGGAGTTCAGGAGATTGTCTTGACCAGGACCACACCCCTAAATGCATTGAAGCAACTGCCATGTGATTGGTTGATTAGATACAGTGGAACCTTGGATTACTAGCATAATTCGTTCCAGAAGTGGGCTCGTGTTCCAAAACACTCGTAAACCAAATCACCATTTTCCCATAAAAAATAATGAAAACACAAATTATTCGTTCCACAGCCCCAAAAATTAAATACATAAAAATAATTAATACAATCTATAAAATAAAAATAAAACAAATTAATCTGCACTTTACCTTTAAAAAAAGTACAAATAAATCCTGACAGATAAGTGTTTCCGTTGGTGTGCGCAGGCGCCTTGTGTGTTTGTGTGTGTGTGTGTGGGTGGAATTAGCCTTTCCCTCGCCTTGTTACCATTCTTTATTCATGGCTGTGTTTTTGGGCAAAATTGTGAGTGAGCCTACTCCCTTGGATAAGAAGCAACCCCACACATGAATGGTCTCAGGATGCTTTACTGTTGGCATGACACAGGACTGATGGTAGCGTCACCTTTTCTTCTCCGGACAAGCCTTTTTCTATATCCCCCAAACAATCGGAAAGAGGCTTCATCCAAGAATATGACTTTGCCCCAGTCCTCAGCAGTCCATTCGCCATACTTTTTGCAAAAGATCAATCTGTTTCTGATGTTTTTTTTGGGGAGAAGTGGCTTCTTTGCTGCCCTTCTTGACACCAGCCCTTCTTCCAAAAGTCTTCGCCTCACTGTGCGTGCAGATGCGCTCACACCTGCCTGCTGCCATTCCTGAACAAGCTCTGCACTGGTGGCACTCCGATCCCGCAGCTGAATCCTCTTTAGGAGACGATCCTGGCGCTTGCTGGACTTTCTTGGACGCCCTGAAGCCTTCTTAACAAGAATTGAACCTCTTTTCTTGAAGTTCTTGATAATCCTATAAATAGTTGATTTAGTTGCAGCCACAATATCTTAGTAGCCACAATATCCTTGCCTGTGAAGCCATTTTTACGCAACACAATGATGGCTGCACACGTTTCTTTGCAGGTCACCACGGTTAACAATAAAAGAACAATGATTTCAAGCATCCCCCTCCTTTTAACGTCAAATCTGTCATTCTAACCCAATCAAAATGATCTCCAGCCTTGTGCTCCTCAACATTCTCACCTGAGTTAACAAGACAATTACTGAAATGATCTCAGCAGGTCCTTTAATGACAGCAATGAAATGCAGTGGAAAGTTTTTTTCGGGATTAAGTTTACGTTCATGGCAAAGAAGGACTATGCAATTCATCTGATCACTCTTCATAA
This sequence comes from Clarias magur, assembly GCA_013621035.1. Taxonomy (NCBI): domain Eukaryota; kingdom Metazoa; phylum Chordata; class Actinopteri; order Siluriformes; family Clariidae; genus Clarias; species Clarias magur. The sequence continues at coordinate 45,964 of QNUK01001317.1, forward strand.
CATTCTGGAGTATATGCAAATTGCTATTATAAAAACTTAAGCAGCAACTATTCCAATTTCCAATATTTATGTAATTCTCAAAACTTTTGGCCACAACTGTATATTGCCATTTTGACTCGATCAACTGTGGTAAGAGTTCCTCCTATGTAGAATTGGTTTTGTTTCTTCTGTAGACCTCCAGGGATGCAGAAGTTGGTTAACAACCCATTGTGACTGTAGTCCCATATGTGCTGCCAAGTCTTCTGCCTGAGACAGGTCTGTTCCTGTAATGTTTATCACCTGCTGGAGAGTCAAACTCCTGCAAAGACCAGAGTTATCGACAGTATTGGGGGAGGGGGGGACCAGGGACTCCTCCAGCAGGCTCTGTTTTCCTTGTTTTGTTCCTAAGTTACATTTTTATAAATGCCTTGATAAAAATCCAGAAGTGGTTATTGTTTTGGGGAAGTTATGAACATTAGACAGTTTGTTCATGACGTTAAATTGGGATGGTTTTGTCAGATTGGGCTAGCCAATCATGTTTTTTTTTGTGCACTCCTCTACACACGCAGAGCACACCATGCGCAAACCGCGCCGGGGAGTTGGAGCCGCTATGCTCCTGCAACTAACTACTCACTAAACACACGCTTGCATGCACTCGTACAACAAAAGTAGATATATATGCAGCCAAAAAGATGTATTAAATGGCGAAAACTGAGAAGAAAGAAAATTGGCAAGGTGCTAATCATTTGTTTATGATTTATTTGTAATAAAATGATTACAAACTAAATATATATACGTAACCATTATGATGATAAACTACAAAATGAACACCTAGTACAACCACTTTTCTCTCAGCAAGGTGGATTAAAATAAATGCATACAAACAAAAGACCCATTGCTTTTGTCTTTCTTTTATATCAGGTGGCTCTGCATTTTCCTCATCATCATTCACCTCTGTACTTTCACCATCGGCTTCTGTAGCTCAGCTGTACTTCATCAACATCATCATCATCATCATATTCTTCATCATGTTCATTAACAACATTACAGCATATTTGGAGAACTGTGACTCCGTGTAAATACATCAATAATCCATATTCATCATTTAATTGTACATTAAAATATGTTCTTTGAAACATTCCTTTTCAACCAGCAAAATGGTGGGAAAAACAAACTATCTCCACATTTGGCTCAACAACAGTTCCAGTTTTACAGCACACACAGTTTTCTCCAGATAAAACAAAGTAAACAGCAATTCAAACAGTAAATAACTAGGAAAAGTATCAAATGATATGCTTCACATGAAGACTAGCTTAGTTCATATATTCAACAACCCCATAAACATACAAAAATGCAGTGCCCTAAAGCTAAACGATATGTACAGTAGATTAACTCTTTAACATTTCTGGCACTTACTATGGCAACAATCACTATGGTTCTAACCTCACTATGGCTATGCATGCTACTGTACTCACTGGCAACAAGTCGATTAGCCTAGCATTATAGTGCATAGCTAAATATCTTCCTCACCACATTACAGCAAAACTACTAACTGAGTGTTTTTAATGTTACCACCACAGATTCGCACCACTCTTATGTCTTACTCAAGGGTATTTCCATCTCATTTGGAAGAATATTAACCCACCTATAGTTAAGACCAAAGAGGCACAAAACTTTAGCTTGTGTTTAGCTTGGCTGCAGGATTTAATCAGCAGGACTTGGCCTCTGAGGGGTTTTAGGTTCCTCCTAACAATAAGCGCCATCTAGTGACCTCTTTAACAGTGTTCACAGTTGTACAATGACTTTAACATTCATCCTTTTAGAAAACATACGAAAACAAATGAATAAAATTTGGGATGTCTTATTTTACACCTACTGTTACACCTTATGAACTGTACTTCAACAAACCTTTTAACTATTATTTTTATCTGTCTTTACTGCATATTATTTATTTTATGTACATTCATTTTTAACCTTTTACACCTGCATCTGACATTTAGCCATAAATAAGAACAGAGAACACAGAAATTAATAACAACACATTATCATCATTGTTAAGCTGACATCATAGCTACTCCATTTAGATATAATTTATGATAATAGGACATATACTTCCAGTAATGTTGTTACAATTCTTAAAAGCATACAAATTGTTAGTATTCAACACACACTAGCATGCATGAGTGATAATAGGCAAATTGTTGTTTCTCTGTCTCGTTCTCTCACTGCATTGCATTTTCTTACAAATTATTAATCACAGTGTATCACTAAATATTTATAGTTCTATAGGCAATATTTAGGAAACAGAATTATACTCACAAATAGCTAGCATTTCTATTTAAAAAAAAATTGTTGTGGTAGAAAATTTAATGGATAACCTTATATGGTAAAGTAAATGCTTGTGTGTACTGTACGTGTCAAGTTGTCCAAGTTTAAGGTGCTACTTAGCAGTTACAGTATAGTGATGATAGAAGTGCTGCTAGAGCAACATGTTCTTCTTGAAGGGGAAGTTAACAAGGTGGGAAATAGATAATTCTAACCCCCAGCTTCAGAGAAAAGGACAGGAAACATCTGTCCAGCAAGATTTACATTTTGTGTGAACGCAGTAAACTTCAGTCTATATAAGCAGAGTGAGAGAAGGGGAATTACCTCTCTCACAGATGCACTGTGTGTGTGTGTGTGTGTGTGTGTGTGTGTGTGTGTGTGTGTGTGTGTGTGTGTGTGTGTGTGTGTGACTAAGATGTCCTGCACAGTCGCTAATAAAATCTTCTTTTCTTGTGACATAGACTGAGTCTTCGATTTCTTTAAATAATTTCCACCATACTGTCTTTGTGCACGTTGTTCACACATGGACAGTGGTTATACGTCCTGTGTACATGTGCATGCACGGTTACAGCACTGGTTAATCAGTAGAACGAATGCAGAGAAGTGTCGCCACCTATCACGGAGAATAGGAGCAACACAGGCGACATTGTTGGACAAATGTTAAGCCAATGGCGGTATCCACTGAGTTAGATAATTGTTCTTTCAAGGTTATTTATGTACTAGATTGGTAACCAACCCTCATATGAGCTCCTGATATCGCGTTAATATCAAATAAAAGTATCAGTGGCAGTCTCTAATGGTAAAGAGGAAATGGAGTCGGGGTCTGGGAGGGGTGATAGGGTACAGGAAGACAGAAAGGGAAGCTAGATGGCTGTTTGTGGATAAAAGATACATCTTGGTGGTGGCTCTAGGCAGGATTGGAAGGGTGATGGTGAAGGATTCCAGGTAATGATCAGATATCAGATTTATGTAGAGGTATAGCAGAGGATGGGGCAGGCAGTGTACTGTCGCTGAGTTCTGAATAGATATCCAGGTCTCAGTTAGTGCCAAAAAAATCTAAAGAGTAGAGGGCAGCTAGGGCTGAGATGAAGTCTGCTTTCTTTATATGAGACTGGCAGTTCCAGTGCCCACCCATCACAAGTGCTTGGGTGAGACAGCAGTGGAGGGTAGATGAGATTTCTGGAAGATCTGCCTCTGATCTGTGACAGAAAGTGTCTCAGTCTATGAGAATAACACCAGAGATATAGTTGGTCGAAGGCACATCTTTACATCCTTGTCAGGAATGAGGTAATTGTACGGTAAAATTGTAAGGTAAATTGTAAGTGAGTACTCACTTTTGTTGCCAAGGGTTCAGCTATTATTGGCTACATTTTTAGTTATTTTGAGAGGACAATAAATTTACACTGCTATACAAACTTTACACTGACTACTTTTCATTGTGTCAAAGAGTCATTTATGCAGTGTTGTCCTATGAAAAGATAGAACTAAATATTTGCAGAGATGTGAGGGGTGTACTCACTTTTGTGACATACTCTATCTATCTATCTATCTATCTATCTATCTATCTATCTATCTATCTATCTATCTATCTATCTATCTTTGACACCTTTGACATCTTTGCCTCCAACACTCTACTGGACACAAAACCTTGCTTAAATTTCCCTTTAATGCTCATATATGTATAGTCAAATGTGATTTTGACCAAAAATTATTTTCATACATAACACCACATAAATAAACACTAATTTATATAAATTATATACATTTATATTAATAATTAATAATAAACACAATAAAGATATTTGGTTAATGCAGTGCAGGTTAGAATACAGGTGACACTCTGTTCCACTTCCGACCCCTACTGTACAACAATAAGGATGACATCAATAAAACATTAAGTAGCTTATAAGATAAGTATAAGTGGCAGTGAAGTTATTTTCATTCAGCATAGTTTCAAGTTGCTTATGATACATTCACATGTCCTCCTTTTTTACATATCATGCCAGTTACTGAAAAAAACAAACAAAAAAAATAACCAAAACCCACCAGAGCCACAAGAAGCCACCTTCTGGTTTTCTTCATATCTCATGCCAGTTATTTAAAACAGCTCATAAGATTATAAGATAAACATAAGTAGCAGTGAAGTTATTTTCATTCGACATAATTTCAAGTCGCTTATGAAACATTCACACCATGTCCTTTTTTTACATATCACGCCAGTTCCAAAAAAAAGAACGAAAAAAGAAGAAGAACCGAAACCACCACAGCCACAAGCTCTGCTCTCAGGCCTCTAACTAATTAGCAAATAATCATTCCTAAAAATAAAATGTAATAAAAAAACTCATAGTATGTTAGGATGGTAGCTATTAATACATGATGAAGCGGTATAGATGATGAGTGAGTGAGTGTACATTAGTTTGGTAGTTATTAGTGTATTAATTGTTCTGTGCTTAGTTCAGGTTTGTTGTTTATGTTGTGTCATGGCGAGTGCCTGTGATGGGCGTGAGCCTAAATCCTTTGGACTCCCATCTGTGGCCACACCCAAGGAGAACTGGGAGGGGCCGTTTGACCAAGACAGTGAGAGGAGCCGCTCTATAGGGAGCATTCAGGAGCTGATGCCAATGCCAGCCTACTCTGTCTGCTACCATCGCTTGTAACCTGCCCGCATGCCAACTGCGCACTGCACATGCACATCTTCATGACTTTCCTCTGCTTTTATCCTTCCTCCCTCCTTAAAACCCTTTCTTTCCCACATTTTTCTTTTGTTTTATCCGTAAGACCTCGCCTCGTGTCTGTGCATCTCTGGTGCGACTCTTGTAGAAGATCTTACAGTTGTTAATATTTGTTTTAAATGAAATACATAGTTAAATGCACACGTTGGGTTCTGATGAAATCGTGATTTGGAAACCTTCATCTTAAGTCAGGATGAGCCTTTGCTCCTGTGTGAGTAGCACCATGCTTCGGTGTGCAGCGGACAACAAATGTTCTATAGTTCTGTCTTACCAACCACTTTCTATTACCCACATATACCATGTACATATATAACTCTATAAGTGCACTGTACAAAATGTGCAATATAGTTTTGAAAAATGTGCAATACACTATGTACAGTTTACATTATATATTTTTACATTTTTGCATAATATATCTCTGACTGCTGTTATTTATATTCATATATCCTCAGATATATATCCATGCTTATATCATTCTGTATCTATGTGGCTTAAAACGGGACCCGGGTACTAATTTCGTACCATAACATGGAAGTGTGCTGGTATGACATAGAATCCTTGAATCCTTTTCTAAAATAAAGAAAATAAATAGCACACAGTCGTCTCAGTCTCCGTGAATATCTTTCTGAAACCCGTCACTAAAATGAACTGAATCTCCGCGAATACTTCACACACCGACGTCAGAATCATAACTATTTAAAGCTTAAAGGGTCTACTTTTAAATAAAGCAAGTTAAATAAAAAATAAATATTCTGATTTTATGTAATCCGTATGAATCCGAGGAGAGGCACAGTCTTTCCGTCGCACTTCATTATCTGACAATGACCGGACACAGGACACGCCCACATGCTGTTCACAGGGAAAACAGCTGTGGAAGCACGCTACATACAAGACCACGCCCCCTGCACGCGCACACACAAACCACACACACACACACACACAGATTCAGAGAGTTTCCTGCACGTGTGAAGGATGTCACGCGCTGTGTAGTTTTCCGAAGCTCTACAGAATGTTCTGGACAGTGGGAGGAGTTTATCTTTTCTTCAGAACAACTCTGAAACTCCAACAGAGAACGGGTGTGTTTTAAAGAGTTATTTGTTTCACCGGAGGAGGAGAATCCAGCAAGCTGTTACCATGGGAGAGTTTTTAAGTCTCATATAATCCTTATTCTGATAATATAAATCTCATATAATAAAAAATCTTTCCTACATTTGGCTAGCATTGGTCATCTTATATGTAACATTGTCTTTCAATGTCACTCACATAGTGTAGGCTAGCACGTAGAAAACACTGCTATTCATGCTACCATACTGCCATATGTAGCATAACATGCTAGCTCCCGGTGGCTGAAGCTAATGCTTTATGTAAATTACAGATGGTTGTTAGTATCAACTGTGGTGGAAATATTATTATTGTTATTTAGTTATATAATGTTATTTAGCAGAAACACTTAAGCTCCTAGTGGCTAAAATACTGAGTTATGTAGCTTACAGATTTCATGATATTCGGATAGAAGAATAAAAAGCCCCCCGCTTTTTTATTTTTTTGTATGACATTACAAAAGCTTGTGTTGTCTTTATGCATGGTCATTAGTAATTGATGATGATGATGATGTACAGTAGTTTATTTCATTGTGTTATCATTCTCATGTTGTATTTTTCTTTTTTAATAAACACTTGTGACAGTTAAAATGATCAGCCACCTGTTTCCACCTGGATTCGGGATAGATCTCTTGTAATTTTAAACTGCATGGACACAATAAGTATCTGTCTATACCTGTGACTGTGTACAACAATCACATGGACTGACCTTGGGTTACAGAAGTGCTGCTCCCGCTAGTAACAGGGTCTGTATGCAGTGTGAAGCAGTCTCTGGTCTTGAGGAGATGGTGGAGTTTTGTTAGGTTTTTGTTTTTGTTTCCTAATTAATAATGACTTTCATTATGCCTTTTATCAATGCCTCAGCCGACTCTTTACTGTACATAAAAATACACATGATATAACAGTAAAAAGACAAAAAAAAAACAATTTCTTATATAGGATAAAAAAATAAGGAACAGAATGACATCAGTGATTTGTTAAATGATTTTAACTGATAAATAAATGAAAAAAAAAAACATTGCAGAGAAATAATTATATAAAAACATTTCATAATAGCTAATTAGGAACTAAATAATTATTAACTATAAAATGTGTGTGAATACATATATCAATTAAAAAATGCTGCAGTATATACCTTATTTATAATTTGAATGCGTGTTCCACAATATGACCTCACACTGCTAACAACAACAGGCATAAAAATATGGCCTTTGTAAAAATTACAATATTATTGAAGTATTCATTGATATGCAGTATACCTATATACATTGTGTATACCTTTCAATTGTAAGCTATATGATGATAAAATAACACAAATAGTGGGCTTTACTACTATCAAATCAAGGTACGAGTTTGCTAGTGCGCACCAGGACAGCTTGCAACAAATCTAGGCTTTCTGGTGGCATTAACTAGAACATTTAAAAATTAAAAATGGAATCATCACAGTTCATTGCAGAAAAGAATTCATCAAATAATTATTTTGTTAATTTAATTTTATTAAGTTATTTAGTTATTAATAGCAGTGCTTCTTGCCAAGCATTTCTTTTCAAGAAATCCTTTCCTTCTCCTCCAAGGCTTTGTATAAAACAATTGATCTTTGCTCCATCAGCATACAGAGACACATGGCTCACTGCAGAGAGAAATAGATTACATGAACCTGAGTACCCAGAGGAAACCCACCAAGCACAGGTAGAACATGTAAATAGAATATGCACACAGACCCAAAGCAGGAATTGAATATGTAAGGCTGCAAGGCTAACCGCTATGCCGCCATGCCACCACAAGTGGGCATGAAATGGAGGCAGCAAGTCCCCTTTATAGGTTAAAGGAGCCAACCACGGATTGGTGGCTGCAGTGGCAGGCCAGAATTGTGGCATAGAAGCCAATCTTGAGCAGTGGTAGTTGTATCCAGAATTTGGAATGCAGGAGCCAACATGGCTGTTGTTGCCCGGTAGGAGCAGCCGCAGACCAGAACTGGAGGTGTAGAAGTAAAGGCAGCAGCCAACATCTTAACAGCGGCTAAATCTTGATAGCTGGTCGTAACCAGGCGAGACTGGCAAGGAAGCTTTCATAGCCAATCACCGGCTGACCCTCGGCAAGCAGCAAAGAACACTCCTCAGCGTTAAAGCTTGAAAGCATGCAAGCACACCATGGCACTCATAACATGCCATTGCTAGCCCTGATCTAAATTAGCATCATAATTACTTGAATTATATCAGCCTTTGAAAAATACGTTTTGAAATTTGATCACTGTTGAATTGTTAATTTTGACATTTAAATACTACTGAATTTATTAAACTGAATTATTTGACTTTAAAAAGCAACATCTTTGAATTTAAGTGCTCTGAATGTCACACGAAATTTCCAACTCCATTTCAAGCTGTGAAATTCAGATAGAAAAATTCAAGCTTGGAAATTCAAGTACAAGTTCAATACAGGAAAAGCAATTGAGCCAGAACGGAATTGGTTCGTCAGTCACGTGACCCAGGGAAGCGGACGTCTTCGATACCGGCTCCCAGTGAGTCTAGCTAGAAGACAGAACAGACCTGCAGGAGAAAGTGCTTCACCTAATTGTTAATTGTTATGGGCCAAACTTCGCTGAGTGATGACAGTAGAATAATTATAAAGGTCTTGACTAAAACAACATGCACGAGGAAGCACAAAGGAGTTTTCATTTTCTGCAATGGAAAAGTACTCTAACAACGCTGTAATGTAACTGATTACTTTTTGAAGACACTAATTTTGTAATGTAATTAGTTACTTTAAAAAGTAACATCCCCCAACACTGTTTACCATACATACAAGATAGATAAAGCAAATCATCTGAATCACTCCTGCTCAGGCAATGGCAGAATACAGCGTTAATAGCAACGCTATTAACGTAAAAAAAATACATTAAATGTTATCAAAGGGAAACATGACATCAGGTTTTGAATAAAGTTGGATGCAAAACTAGATGCATTTCTCTTGCTATTTATGTTAAAACTAGTTAGCTCTGAATTCATTGTTACTACAACAAATCAGTATTTTGCATGTTCATAGCTATTTATGTCTAATATTAATGTAAAAATAAATTATAGTGAGTTCTCTAGCTATCAACATAACTAGGAAGGAAGATGGATAACTATTTCTGTAAAGATAGTGAACCCAGTCTCTTTAATGTTCTTGTAGTCCAAATCTTACTTATAGAACTCTAATTCTACCTATCACACATTTATTATTTGTTTGGTTCATCTTTTCAATTATATAACAAGTAGTTATAACTTGGAACATCAGTCTTACCTTGGGGTTCAGCTTCACCTCTGAGTATACAGGATTAGAGTCCACACTGGATTTTTCTAATTAGAAAAATAAATCCTGAATTAATTTCTAGAAAAAATATACATTGATATTAACCTATTATAATCATGATGTTGTTACCTGTTTCTCTTATATATTTTTTCTTTGGTTTTATTTTAAGTTCAGCATAAGTCACATCACTACCACTGGGTTCAACATCTGCAGTAAGAGGGAACAAAACCATAACACTGATCACCAGCCTTAAAATATATTAGTCATTATAGCATCATTCATACCACAGTGCTAGTGGAGTCTCCATTCTCATTCATTTAGTACAAGTAATTACTTTATCTTTCAGTATGTAGTGTACAAAGTAAGTACAGGCATTCTCAGTTTTAAAGCTAACTAAAAATATTGGATTTTTTAGCAATTTGTTTTCATTTTTATTTGCACAAAATGTAGCATTAAAATACTCTACCATTCTTTGTTTTCTTCTTGGTGACCTGTGCGTAAGTGGTTTCACTGCTCTCAGCTGCAGCTTCACCTGAACACAGTGCAGCGTGTTAATCATTACAAGAACCTTCTGTACAATACTTTATAAAGCTAATTCATTTTAATGCAGCATGAAACATTTGTTGATGCTGATTATTGTTGTTCCCATTTCCACTCATACCTGCCTGATCAACGGTGTCATAAATTTTATGACCCACTAAAGAAAGCAGAAAAGAAATTCTAAAAAAACAAACAAACAAAAAAAAAACAATACAATACACATAGAAATAAACAGTGATTGAGACAGGGTCTGACCAGGCTGAAGTGGTGTGTGTCCTGATTCAGAGGCTTCAGCTCCTGACCGTCTCTGATTCTGCTCTGATGTCTGACTGGGTTTCTGCTGCTTATCTACAGAGGTAAACATATCTACATCAAAAAGCCTGATTACATGACTGCATATAACCATGTATTGTTAAAAAAAGCACATGAAGAATATGTAAGCATAAATATTAAATATATATATATAACATAGCTAGAGAGAGATTGCTTCAATCGGTTCTATAATCAGGAAACAGACCATATTAATTTAACCTTGTAACATATTCTAACAAAAAAACCTTTTTGATAAATGTAATATTTCCATATAAATTAACAATTATTTCATCCTCTATGCTCGATAAGTAAATTCAGTAACACACTCTATATACATTTTCAAAGGTTATCTGACCTTTCTTTATTTTGCAGCACCACAGCATCAATATTATTAAAACAATAAAAAAAATGGCCAAACTCAGTCCCACAGCCACTATGTTGGTCCAACTTGACACTAAGGAAAGAAAGAAAACAGAATTTATTCATTTATTTTTTGTATGTCCAAATTGTGTTAAAAAATATATATATATGAGAAGAAACAAATTTCTCACCTCTGACTGAGACCCAGCTTTTCTCTGACTCTCCTCTCTCTGAGTGATTACAGTGGTAGAAACCTTCATCTGACTTTGAGACCTTATGGATGATCATCTCTCCTGTAGTCTGTGTCTGAAGAAATGATCCATCTTTATAGAAATCGGCTCGGAGGTTTGAGGAATTTGTGTAGCGATATAAACAGCGTAGAGTCAGAGGACGTCCCTCAGTCACAGGATGGACAGGACTCTCCAGGATCACATCACCATCTAGAACACAGATACACTATTGCATACTTTCACAGTGAAAGTCATTAGTGTGTTTGTCTATTCTGGTGTTGAATTGGATGTAAACTCTTTATAAACACACTACATAGACTCACCATGCACTGTGATGTTGACAGGATTACTCTTTTCTCCAGATTCAGACTCACACCAGTAAACTCCAGTGTAGGTTATGTTAAGGGAGCTGATATTACATGTAGATCCTGTAACTGATCCCCATAGTGAACTATCTGATACTGAGCCATTCTGTTTGTATCGTCTCACTGTCCATCCAGTAGAGTTACTCTGGTCCTCACAGCTCAGTGTGAGAGAGTCACCAGTAAAGTGTTGAGTTCTGCTGGGATTGATGATCAGAGAGACTGGAGGAGATTCACCTTAAACACAAAACAGTAGAGTTCATGTGTGGTTATGGTTGCATTCCATAGCATAATTTGAATTTAAAACATTTACATCTGAATTTCATCTGAACAGTGCTATTTGAATGAGAATAATCCTCTACCAGTGCTTAGAGCTCTTCTTACGGTCTTAAAAATTCTTTTCTCAGCAGGTTGAACAGAGATTTTCTATACCCAAATTGAAGAAGCAGTTCTATGTTAATTTACAAGTGTATGTGACACTCCAAAACACCAGTGTTGGTATTTTTCTTCACCAGTGATCCATAGTGGCTGTGGATTACTGTAATTTGTATCATCTGGTTGTCCTTTCTTTCCCTTGCAGCTATACTGCTAATACTATACAGCTAACTCCTGTGTGATTCAGAGCAGCAGAACTGAGAGTGTAGGTGACTTTAGATTCTCTGCTGTTATTGGAGAAAAGTACTTTTGTGGTTAATCATGTTGGTTAATGGGAACATGCATGTGCCAGCTAAATGTGCAGTTTGTAGAGGAGTTTGTAACCTCACAGCTTAGAGTCACTGATCAACTTTGGCTGATCCACAGAATAGCATTCTGTTTCTGTCTCTGCTACATTTTATGCTAATATGTGAATACTGGTACAGGTGTTATAAGCCCTGTTTTCTAACCCCATGCAGCAGCTTTGTTTTCTGCACACAGATCTCTTTACAGGTATAAGATAATATTATTAAAACAAACTGAGAAAATTTTCAGGCTAATACACAAAACACAACCTTCTCTGCTGCAATTTAAATTACACATACACACAAATAAATGTAATAAGCTTACCTTGAGCTTGTATCACTGGTATAAGTGAAATCAGCACTGAATAAGAACAACAAAAGAACGCATTGTTTAAACATTTAAAAAGTATTCAGTGCATGATTAAACACTGCACATAAGACACACACTGATTCACTCATATGCACTTAATTAAGGTACTATTGATTTTTTTGTAAGCCCAAGTGTAGTGCATTTCCACATATAAATAAATAAATAAATAAATAAATGAATAAATAAAAGTCAAAGGATTAATGAATTGGTGGGCATCAGGAAGACACAATACTCCATCTGTATTGCACACACTTTATCTTCAACAGCATCTTCTGCAAACTTTGCCTCCAAAAGTCTCCCTTGCACGTTCCCATTTGACCGATTCGGTATTTAACTGAGGAATGCAGAAATTTTAAAACATAAATGTTAGAATTGAAAGCCTTTACCATTGAATCAATGCATTCTTTCAGTAGGATTAATGCAGTAGTTGAAAGAACAATATTAAAGCTAGCTGTAGTGGCTCGATGGGTAAAGCAGAGCCGTTCTGTATAATGTAAGTTTAATTACTTGTACAACTTTCACACACGTGACCCATGGGCCAACTCCAGTCTGCAGCGTCATTTAATTTCCCACACATAAACTTGGAAAAGAATAAAACATCAGTAACATTTTCATCAGTGGCAAGAACATACAGTGAGCAGTGGGTGCATCTTTGTAAAACAGGGTGGGCCTGGATTTGAAAAGAAAATTAACAAATTAGACTCAACAGAAAATTATACAACGAAAACACATATGTTTATACTTTTTCACAAAAGTATAAACATATGTGTTTTCGTTGTATAATTTTCTGTATAATAATTCAGAATAATTCAGAATAATTCAGAATTATTCTGTATAATAATAATTTTCTGTATAATAAATCTGTAATTTTTATATAATTTTCTTTAAACTACAATTTAATCTAAAATAAATCCTGCTAGGACAACCCATTTGGAGGCTCCGCTCATGAGTAAAAGTTACACTACTAAACCCTAAGCTCTCTAAAAACAACTTTTTTCTTTCACAAATAAATACTAAACGGCAGTTCTGTAGCTTTAGTAAAATAATCAAGATATTCTCAGCATCAGCTGAAGAAGCAATGAGTTTACTAAGTGTTTACTAAATGTACTTGTTGTCTTGAGCCACCAGTAATTTCTTCCTATTTTGCTTCCAAAATAGGCAGAGAATCTTTAATTTTTATGTAGTCTTAAGCAATTAATCTCCAGGCTTCCTGAATGACTTTTATGGATCTCACTTTTGGCAAGATTTTGGCTCTCTCAATCCATTCCCTGTTTCAGAGTTTTTTTTATTTTATTTAATTTAATTTATTTATTTTGATTTTTTTTTTTTTTTTGTTAAGCCACACAGCAATCTAGGAATCATTCGCACATAACAAGCATCTACTGTAACTTAAGGCATGAGCCAGATAATCAGGCCAGTGATTAGTATACTGGTGAGGCTGAATGCTGACTGAGTGGAACATACGAGGGGGGAAATGAGGTTCATACAGGTCAGGTCGGGGTCAGGGTTTGAGCACTGAAAATATCACAGCCATGTTGAAATCCATATATACTGCACAACCAGTAGTGAGATTTTACTTTTATATAACAGTTTCACAAACACCATTTATTAAAACCATATTATGAATTATTTATTTAAGCATTTAAGTTATTTTGCTCTGCCAACACACATCAGGGATAAATATAGTTAAATATTTGTTTATACATTTTATAAATCAGTTGTGTTCTGTGATCTTCTGTTTGATGTGATCTGTTGAGCTGCTTATGTTTTTTTTTTTTTAGATCCAGTGTTAGGCACTGGATCCCAGTTTCTGAAATGTTTGTTTCTTAATCTGATATATCTTTTAAACAGCTGTTATTTGTAATAAACTGACTGTGAAATTCAAGCCAATCCCAGACCCAGCATGTGTTTAGCATATTTAACCCACCTGTTGTATTCTGGTCAAATCTAATTGATTTACATGTTTCCTTTCTAAAAACCTTAATTTTATCCATTTCTCATAAGGTTCCATGACTTTGCTTACACGTGGCATTTTAATGAATAAAATAAAGTTAAAATATTTTTTTTTTATTTAAAAAAAATGTGTGTTTTATGGGAACCATGGTGTTCCCAGTCATATAAAACTGAGTTCAAGCACGGTTTTACACTGCTTTCCCAGACCTAAACATGCAGGTTCTTTGAGCAAACACACAAACATGCGCAGCACTGGAAAATCTTATAAGCCTCAGTTCAGTACAGTTCAGTCTGTAGCAGCACAATGGCCAAGAGATATACTGCACATGAAGCTCTGGAATTATTTTTGACAATGACGGTAATAAGGGGATAGAAGCCAGGCTGAGCGTGAGGAGGGTTTAGAGGAGGAAGTGTCAGAGATTGAGAATGACACAGAGTACAAAGCCAGAAGAGGAAGACTCCGACACTGATGAGGAAGCTGAAGGTGTGGTCTCCTTTCGGCAAAAAAAAAAAAAAAAAAAATTGTTCCTGGTTGTCATCTACACCTGAGAGAAGAGGTCGGTTTCCATTTTATCAGGATGACATCAAGTCCGTTTTTCAACTTTTCCTCAGAGAAGTTTAAAGACCATTGCCATTGCCTATAATGGCTTTGTGGTTTAGAGGGAGATCAAACCATGCTGGAAGGAAAGCAAAAATTACACGAGGAGACACTTCCTTGGAGAACTTGCCAAAAGCATGATGGAGGTCCTCATTCAAGGGTGATGACACCTTCTACGAATGCCATCTTCTGCTGCATTAGTGGGAGACATGCAAGCAACAGCAGCAACATCCATGACAACCCATTAAGAAAGATGCAAAAGAAAGGGGTGGCGCCTGTGTGCACCAAGAGATAAACAAGCTTTGTCTGCCACAGATGTAGTTTATTTGCAAAGAACATGCAGCAACCTCAGTATACTGGATTACCCAACATGTTCATGAGAGGACAAAACTGAGGAATATTGGGATGACACTAGTATTTTCAGAGCTATATGAGAAAATTGTAAGTATGCTCATTGAGTGTATTTTTCAAGTATTAGTTTTGTAATGTATTATATTTTCGCTTTGTATATTTGAGCTTTTGTTTTCAATAAATAAATCATACTGGTTTATTTGTTATGCAACAGTTTAGAACATTTAAGTCGTTTGAGAAAGGTGACTTTAGTAAAAAGTTTGGTGAAGTGATAAATAGTACAATAGGTTTTTATCTTAGTGCTTGTTATAGTCAAAACAATATCTGTAATGTTCATAATGTTTTTCCTAAAAAAAAAAAAGAGTGGTATGAGTTCAGGTAAATAACATACAAAAACAAATGCAAGACCTTACAAGAGCTGAAGTTGATAAAAAAATATCTAATGCAATATAAAGTAATAATCAATCTATTATTGTGGGTTTATAATAGAATAAAATGATCCATGTCAAAAGTGACTGAAAAAAAAAAAAACACAACAGGAAGGTTACGTACAATATCAGTCAGAAGTGGCAGTGAATTGGGGAGACGGCACGATCAAGAAGTTCATCTTGTGTATGACTAGCAAAAGCACTGCAGCATTCAGTCCATCCATTTCTGTTTTAAAATAAATGCACAGTATTTCCAACATATATGTAATATATCACACTGAAGGACAGTGCTGTTGTGTTGAACATCATGCCTTTTCTGAGACTAAAGCACTGGTATGCTCCGTCCCCTCACATTTTTTTATACAGTTTGTTGAAGCACTCTGAAAGTGTCGTATGCATGCCTTGAAAGTGCCTTCTTTTAGACTGAAGAAGCTACTTACTGTAGATGTGTAGTGAAATATGTTAAACCAACAAAACATCCAAATAAAATAAAATTTTAATATAGTTGCAAGCAACGATGACGGGCCCAAGCACCCTGTGCCATCGCCACCTGGTTGCACCGCACAACCTGCACACATCACACACTATACAGGGATAATGTCAGTTTGGGCCCTAAATATTTGTTTGTTTGTCTGTGTCTGTGTGTGTGTGTGTGTGTGTGTGTGTGTGTGTGTGTGTGTGTGTGTGTTTGTGTGTGTGTGTGTGTGTGAGTGGTAATATTTGTGTTCTGTTTTGCAATGAAAAACTCACCCACACACTATAGGTGTGCAGGATCCTTTTGTATAACTAAGGATTATTCTTTTTTTTACACATTACGGTCAATGTGATGTCACTGAACATGATGTCACTGAAGTTGTCACTGAATATAATGTCACTCAATATAATGCCACGCAGAAAGTTATTATAATTTTTCGGTGTAGGTTTAAGACATTATCACGGCTGACTTGTTTGAGATATCAAAAATCCCTCTGCAATTTTGCATCCTCAAAGTCTTTAGATCTCTTTGGCCCAGGTTGGTAGCGATTGTATAATCTCCCTAGGAGGAGTATATCAAAATCCATCGGGTGTGTTCTTGCAAATGACCCAAAATAACGGCCTCCTGTTGAGTTGAGCCCAGGACATGCGAAAGTTGTTCGGCTCAGTGAGCTCTAAATGTGTCCCGAATTTCGTGTGCCTACGTGAAAGTGTGTATGAGCTAGGCAGCAAAATCTCTTGTGAGGGCCCCTGAGACTCCCAGGTATCCGAATGGCAGCAGATTCCAACCTGCCTGCCAAGTTTCATGAGTTTTTTTTTAAGACCCCCGAAAAGTGCAAAAGGGTGGAAAAAAAAAGTAATAATCCTTAGGAAAACAAGAAGGTCCTGTGCACCTTATAGTGCTTGAGCCCTAAATAAATGTCAAACATAATACGATAACCAGTGAAATGCTTTTATGACTGCCCAGGACCTCAAAAAAATGTAGAGAAATATAGACAAGCTGCTATATTTCCCTATCTCCAGATCTTGAGACCATTGTAAACAGGAATACATTTGCATTGGCTTTAACAGATTTATCCTCTACTGAGTATTCACTTACGTAATCCCTAACTATTTATTCTTCAGGTAGTCCAAGTACAACTAATTTCAGTTAAAATGACATGTACATATGCTTCACCTCCCATCTGAAAAGAACCAGATGCCTTTTTTTTTTTTTTTTTTACGCGGAAACTCATAGATACCAGGGAATATATTTAAAGTCAGTTATGACTCATTCATGACACCTCACCTCTTTTTCATTTCACACCAATTTAAAAATATACAAGCGGATAAAAAAAAAAAGAAGAAAAACAAAACCACATTAACCACTTGCTCTGCTCACATGCTGCTCCCAACTTATAAGCAACTCATTTTTTCATTTTAATATTTTAAACTAAATTTCTACAAAAAAAATAATTCTGTCCTCTGTTAAAACAGCGTACTTTCCATCTTCACAAGTTCCATATGTTTTAAATACGTGCACATCTGAGCCTATGCTCTTCTGTAATAAGGTTCATCTTGAAATATAAAACTATTGTGCCATTGTTATTTAGCTTTGTATTCATCTAAATATATAGCGAATTAGCAAAATACAAATGCCAAACTGTATTATCAGTTCTGCTCTAAATATGTTGCATTGCATAAACGAACCAGGCAATTAATAATAAATTAATAAGTAGTGAATTTTTACCATTTAGCAGCAGTAAATAAACACTGAACTGTCTACTGAACTTTCTTTTATTACAACTTACATCTTGAACTGTAATAGTCACAAACACATTGTTGTGGAGATGTGTGAATAAGGTTCATGTTGAACATGACCAATTTATTTCTTACTTACTTAATTATTTAAACATATACGGTCATCCCAAAACTAGTTGCACTCTCTAAAAATTTGTTGAACTGCTTTTAGCTGTGATTAATAAATGCATTCACAGTGGCATTATTACAATCATCTTATGCAACATAGTAATGCCATAGAAATCTTCGCTTAAACAAGTAATTTGATGCCTCTGAAACACAGTAAAGCTTTTCCATGATGACAGAACATGTCTCCTGACAACATTGAAATGAGATGCCATTAAATAGCTGCTAACTGCTATTGTCAATTAAAACATATTAATCACTGCAGTAAAATTAGCTTTTTTTTTTTTTTATCAAATGCCAACTATATTCTCCTGCACAAACAGTAACAAAAACTTGAAAAGTAGGTTATGAATATATATTTTTAATAAGTTAAAAAGAACATTTACTTACAGAGGGTCACAGAGAGTAGACTGAACTCCATCATGCTCCTGTAATGATTGACTGACTGACAGAAAAGTGATTGTCTCTACACTTCCTGTCGTCTCTCTGTGTGTGTGTGTGTGTGTGAGTGAGTGAGTGAGTGAAAGTGAGAGAGAAAGAGAAGGAGAGAGAGAGAGAGAGAGAGAGAGACGAGTAGGGAAGAGTGTACACTCCTTTTTTTTAGGGCCCAAACACTATAGGATGCGTAGGACCGTCTTGCTTTTCCAAGGATCTTTTTGGGCATCTTAACATGATCAAAATCTCATGAAAATTGGCAGACAGGTTGGAATCTGCTGGCATGGCCCGGGGCCCTCAAACAAGATTTTGCTGAATAGCTCATACACACTTATACATATGCACACAAAACCCGGTACACATTTAGAGCACATTGAGCCAAACAACTTTCACATTGCATGTCATGGGCTCAACTCAACAGGAGGCCACCCAGTTAATTTGGGTCGTTCACAAAACACATCCGATAGATTTTGATATACTTCTCCTAGGGAATTTATACGATCACCACCAAACCGGGCCGATGTGATCTAGGGCGTTTTCACACTGCGGCTGATTTTTGTCTGTGAGAATGTAATCGTTCCGAATCGTTCCGCGCTCGGGAACGAATCCCTGGACCGATTGCAGAGGTGGTTTCGGGAACGATTCACACCTTCCCGAGAACGGAAGGCGGGACATAAGTACGCGCTCGTGCTCAAAAGAGGAAGTGACGTAATTCCAGTTCGACTCCGTACACAAACAAACGTGGCTGCTGAAGAATCTCTGTGAAGTAACGCCGAAGTATAGCATTTGCTAGAAATTTAGACAGACGAAAATATCCGGAGATAATCGGACACTACACATAAAAACTCCGATATTTACGGAAGTATCCGTATTTAGACGCGCGCGCGTACAGCAGCACTGAGCGATGCCGTGCAGTTAAACAAACTTCGGCTCGTGCAGCACACAGCGCGCGCTGCGATACTGAAGTGAGGAAAAGATGAACAATAGGATAAAAAACATCCAGTGTGATCGAGTCGGAACCCCTCTGACCCACAACAACATCTACCTCCATCATCGGAACCGGACAGCGTGGAGCCTGGTCCAGCAGAGAGCCTGCGCGTGAGCGGTGAGTTCATATTAAACACTATTAACTCCTGTTATTAACACTGTTACAGAGGGTCTCATATCATCACCACATCTCCAGGTAATTGTCTGTGGATCTCGTGGTGACATTTAAATGCATATAATAAGATCTACAGGATGATCCTTTCACGTTAGCTCACAGTAAAGTTGAATTGGAATGCTCCTCATGTCTGCTCACTTTAAGGCCTCAGATCATTTCACTGTTCAGAAGAGCAGAATGTGATGAACTCCAGTGTTGTGCTTATGTAGCTATTAGAGTTACAGTTACTTTACTCTTTACTCATATTTCATGTAGAACCTTCATGTATATTCTCCAACACATCTCAGAGACACTTATAAACACTGAGACGCTGATGAGCCACATAAGCTCCACACACAGTTTCAGGTTATCTGTGATTGCTGTGTTGTTGAAATGTTGGAAAAATTTAATTTGTACAAGCTGTTATGGTTGCAACTTTCCGCTAATTTCTTACCTTTATACTTTCTTGCAGACAGGCACTGGAGGAAACACAGACTGAGACCTCTGACAGTAGCACAAGACCAGCTAACAACAGAAGAAAGAGACAAAACCTGACATGCAAGAGCAGGAGACTCATAATGCTGCATTAAATCTCAAATTTAGATGGAGAAGCGCTGACTACAGATACAGAGGAAGGAACATCAAGAGATCGAATAGGACGTTGATGCAGACGACAGACCAACTGTTGTCTTCATTTCATTAACACACACCCTCTTGCTATGCAAGTACAAGTAAATATAAAATATGCTACATTTTAATGTTTAGATTTTTTGTCCTATTTGACAGCTACTTTTGTTACAAAATGTACTTTTATTATATTTTTATTTAATAATGTTTAATAAAACATTTTGCACTCTATCCAGTACTTTGTCTCTATTCCAAACCCCACACACTCATCTTGGATTTTACAGTATACATTTATTTTTACATTTACAAAAATACAAAATAAACACACAGCACACAAAACATGTTAAACACTAAACATTGATGCATGGTGAGGTTTTAAATTAAGTTTCAGCACCTCAGCTAAGTTTGAGAATCTACACATGGCAAGGTAAGAAAAAAAAGAGCACAAGCATCTCTCTTGTATGTAACAGTACGCCATGTCACGCCCTCCGCTCTAACCAAGCCATGATCACCTGCAACTCCTCTCCACATTCCATCCCACGGCTTCTGTTTTGCCGCCTCATTCACCGGCATGAGCACACCTGCTCTGCATCTCATTCGTCACTTTCTCCCTATTTAAACCAGCCACAAACAACCATCCAGTGCCGAATTATTGCGTGCCACAAGCCTAGTGTTTTTTGTGTCTAGTGTTTTGTGAAAATAATACCTTTTTACCTTTTTCATGTTATTGACCCTTTTTTCTCTTCTGGTTACACCCTTAGCTTTACGAGTTGGAACGGTTCACTACATTGATTGATAACCCGGCTTTGAACCTTTGCTTCTGTTTTTGACTCCGGCCCTGCCTTTATCCTCAGGATTGCTGAATCTCCAATCTCTCCCTCAAACTGCACATCGGATTTTACACGTGCACCACAGCCCTCACCTCTCCACACAGCCACGCTCACTCCTCTGCCGTGCTTGCTCAACCTGTGCACTCAGTGCTCTGTCTCTCATCCACCTCCACAACCAAGCCACGCCACAGCTCTTTTCAGACAGCACCCCAAGTACTGGTTTCTTTTGATCATCTCTCTCTCTCTGTTTCACCTCCTCATTTTGAAATAAACTGTTATATTGAATCCGACCTATTGTGTCTGCTTTTGGGTCCTCCAAGCCTGCCTCACACGGACCAGCCGTGACATTGTAGGACTGTTGTCTTCTTAATAGGAGTATTTAGTGTCCATTCCTGGTCTCTCCTGGTCACAAGGACATCCTGCCATCACACACCACCCCTCTCTAAACCCAGATGATCCTGAGGAGAACAGAAAAATGCATGATTAGATATTTATCATTTATTATATGTATCCATGCTATTTGTTGAACTTTATTCTAGCAGGCATTATATTTATTTGTAGCATTTATTCATTGTTTACATCTGTGATTAACTTACAGTGTACATAAACACTATTTTTATGATAAAAAGTAATTTTTTTTAAATGTGCTATGATGAAAGAAAGTAATGTTTAATGATCACTTTATTTCTATTTGACTGTAAATCAGTAGAGAATGTGGACACACCTGATTCCTCACCTTACAGAGTAGAGATGTAAAGTCATTCCTCAGTGCCTCGTGCTGTGTCCGTGCAGCGCGCGCTCATTTCATGACCCGAGTAGCGTTTCTTCTTCTTTCTTAGTTTTTTTCTTGCGAAAAACAAACCAACTGCCTCTCTACCGCCACCTACTGTTTCCGGTTGTGTAAATACGCAAGTGTCCCCGGGATCACAATCGCTATTACAGTGTGAACGCAGACCTGCGGGGGGATTGGGGAGGGGGAGAAATCGTGCTCGGGTACAGAACGGAACAGATCGTTACCAGTGTGAAAACGCCCCTAAAGACACAGAGGATGCAAATTTGTAGGGGGATTTTTGTTATCCCAAACGGGTCAGTCATGACAATGTCTTAAATGTACCATAAAAAGTGGTTAATAACGTTGTGTGACATTATATTCAGTGACACGTTCAGTAACATCACGTTCAGTGACATCACATTGAGTAACATCATAGTGTGATGCTTTTTTTTCCCAGCATCTGCGGCCTACTGTACACACACACACACACACACACACACACACACACACACATCACAAATGTTAACAGTCACATTCACATCTTTCACATGTACACGCACACACACCAGCTTTTTGGAGGTCTTAACATAAAATCCTCCTTATTATACACATACTCACACTCACACACAGTTGGCATGACATAAAATTTACGGCCCAAGCTGACATCAGCCCTATACCCCATCATATTGTGCAAACTATGCAGGTTGTTTGGTGCGCCCTGGTGGGGATGGCTTTTTGTAGGTCTTAACAAGCTTAAATAACACACAGGTTGTGTGGTGCGCCCGGGTGGCAATGGCATCTGGGGATTTTTGGAAATCTAACCATAAAAGTCCCCTTTTCTAAAATTATATAATAAAGTTTTTTGGGATATCCAATTAAATGCATTTGCTCACTGTGTACCTTCCATCCAGCGGACAACTGGCTCTCCTAAACTCACCTCTTTACTGAAAAAAACAAAAACAAAAACAATGGGAGAACTTTTATTTTGTAATAAATAAATGGCATACAGGTACATGAGTGGAAAAATACTTTAGACAAGAAAATGCCCCCGTGCCCGCATTCTCCACCAGTGTAACGGGTTCGACGTCCTTCGGTTGGGCGGTTTTCCCGGCTGGGATCGGCGGCCCTAACGCTGTCCTCCTGGCGGCCTTTTCCTCTTCGGCGGCGAGGACGCGAAGGCGGGCTCGACGCGGGAACGTAGGATGAAGTGGGAGCTCGTGCAGCTCTTTCCCAAAAGAGAGAGATCAGAGGGGCGGAAATCCAGTGTCCTTTTAAGTCTCTGGGGCACGTTCCATTTCCCCCTCCCATGCCACTCACATGCCACCGCATAATGCGGAGCAAGCCCGAGATCCTATTAACGTTAAATCACTGCCAGCCGGCCCGCATAGGCTCGCCGTCCCTTTGCACATCTGCAGAAGGGGTGCCGCCTACTTAGGGAGCCTACGAAGTGAGCGAGGGGCGATAATAGATTTGGGCGCATGCCCATCACAGGCGCACGCCGTGACAATTTCATTCTTATATTAGCGCAAAAACACAAGCGGGGCTGAATGACATCGACTGACACAGTAGCACGTCCTGACAATGTTTTAATTTTATGGTCATTTAGTTTCATTTATTTTGGTTTTATCTACTACTAATTTAAAGAAAACAAAATATAAGATGCTACACAACCCTACACGTGTAACTTTTCTAATTACATATGATAAAATCTAAAGGCTCACTGTGTTAACATTTACTTTGCTTGAATTCGATACTAATAAAATTTAATTATACATTTGTACTGCAGTTTTAGTATTGTTATTATGAATTTGTTTAACTACAATGCTACACTTGATTTTATCCGCTATTACATGCAGCTCTAAAGGGGCTGCAGCTCATTAATCCTTGAGAGAATGAACTAAGGTCTGACGCGTCTGTCTATAGTTATATAGCGCTACTTATATAGCGCAAGCAAACGTACAAACCCAACCTAGGAACACAACATGAGGGTTAAATTATTTAATTTATTAAGCTGTCACAACTTACAGTACCTCATCCGGAGATCGCGAGTTCGATTCCAGGGTGATGCCGTAGTCTTCAAACTGTGTATGTATGTGTGTGTGTGAGAGAGAGAGAGACAGAGAGAGACAGAGAGAGCAAGAGAGAAGAGTTGGACGGAAATTACATTTCTAGTAGACACAGACCTGCCAGCTTATACCCCTTCATTTGTATCTGTTTATTTATTTTATTTTAAGGATCACACTGGCAAAATTAAACTGTATTAAGTATCCAATCACTTTGTGACTTCCTCAAAATCTGCTTATAATTTGGGGTGGAGCACACTGGTCACCTAACATCCAGTAGGCAAAAGGCTGTACAAATTTAGTACAAATTTCTGTACTAAACTCTGATTATATAATTAAAAAAAACTTATTTTGAATAAATGAAGTATATGGCCCAATGGGACTTAAAAAAAAAAAATTTGCAAAAAAAAAAAAAAAAATCAGGAAAGAGAGGAAAGAAATACACTTGAGACCCTCGAGCTTTATTGATTCTGTCCAGCAGTTGGCAGTAATACACATTAAAACTGGTTGCCATCTGCTTTTATATACAGTGGAACCTTGAATTGCATTCCAGAAGCGGGCTCGTATTTCAGAACACTCGTAAATCAAATCCCATAAGAAATAATGGAAACTCGGATTATTGGTTGCACAGCGCAAAAATGAAATGCATAAAAACAATTAATACAAATTATAAAGTAAAAATTAAAATAATTAACTTGCACTTTATCTTTAAAGAAAAATGTAAGAATTAATCCCGACAGATAAGTGTTTCAGTTAAGGATAATTAAATGTTGATTTATAGTCGGGCCAATCCAATTAAGCAGTCTAGTGAAGACTCATGTGAGTTGATACTTGATGGTTGACTGGGGATTCAGCAGATTTGTATTCAACATTATTTCACTCTCACTTGTGTCTGCCTCCTCTAAGCATAAAGAGCCAGAATTTGGTTCAGCGTTGGCTGAACAAGTATCCCGCCGAGTCATCACCCACTCGACCCGCTGTGAGGCCATCTCTGCCTTCAGCACTCAGACTTTCTGCTATGGCAATAGTGCTGCTCTTGCACTCTCTAACCCGCTCTAAAGTCTGGATTCTTCTCCGTCAGGGTGCTCACTAATACACACCTACAGTCTTTTGTAAAAGTTTAGGCACCCCTTGATAAATAACAGATTTTGGTGATTTTTTTAATTGAAAAGATGTTAACACAGTCTCTCTTGGAAAGGGAGAAAATGCATAGTTACTTTTTATGTCATAAATTAAACAAAGATATAAAAAGAAATGTGCCACTGTGCAAACGTTTGGTCACCCTACATAATCAGTTTTTAGTAACACCTCATCTAGCAGATATCACCGCTTGCAAACGCTTTTTATAGCCAGCTAAAAGTCTTTCAATTCTTGTACTGTACTTGAGATTTTCTCCCATTTTTCCTTGCAAAAGGCTTCTAGTTCTGTAATATTCTTTGGTATTTAAAAAAAAATGAGATTTTTCGCTGCGGTTTTCGCCTTTCGTCAACACACAAACAGAGTTGTGGTCGTTGAAAATGGAGCTTTTGGAAAACACCGGCCAAAGTGAAGATTTTCCAAAACTCAGTTTTCAGTGGTGTTGTGTGGACACACGGGGAAATGGACATTTCGGCTTGTTGTAACGTCACCTTGTGCAGATGATGTAACTGTCTATGTGCTCGTCTCCTTGATTTGTGCAATAGCGGACGTACATACAATAAACTAGTGGCTGTGTTAACGTTGTGTACTGGACCTTTTACATGCATGTACACACACGCGCAGTTATTCATACATTACGTTAATGAACAGAGGAGCCTGAATGTACTACTAAGCTCACTGCTGTTACATACTGTACAAAACTCTGACTACACAGACCCCGCAGACAGCGACGGCGGTTTGGGACGAGACCCGGTCGGATTTCTACAAAGCAAAACGGGTAATGACGTTTTGTTCAGGCTTCTGATTGGCCCCCTGTTGATTAAGGAGACTTCTAACAGCGCGTAACAGGGCGTTTTGCGTTTTCATGTGGACAAAGATATTTTTAAGCCCTAGGTCGTGTGGACAGAATTATTTATAAAAATGAAGAAGAAAAAAGACTCTGGAACTCTTAGAGTGCTCAAACGTTTGCACAGTGCCATAATACTGTTCAATTTATGGCATAAGAAGTAACTATGCATCAATGCTTGTGAAAATATTGTATATTTTTTTCATTTCCAAGAGAGACTGTGTTAACATCTTTTCAATTAAAAAAATCACAAATCAGTGCAATCCACAGCATAATGTACTGAAAAATACAAATTGAATAGCTTACTGCCATTATATGTCTTAAAGTACAGTAGGTGGACACTTTTCTGGGAGGGTTTTTTATTAGATGGCTGTGTGCATTCAAGCATCAGTGGGGTCATGTCAGGTGAAGAGGCCTGACAGCCCCTCAGATTAAAGCTGTTATGAAGCTTTACAGAGCATAAGTAGCAGATACATCTCAATATCAACTGTTCAAAGGAGAGTATTACCGTACATATTTTGGATAAACGCCTTCAGCATTGTTTTACAGTGTAGCAATAAATGAATCAGAGAATCAGGGAATTAGGTGGTTGTGTCTGAACATTGACGGGTTGTGTAATTTGTTTAACTCTACAGAGAATTACTTTTTAGTGCCTTAGAATCTAGTAATTGTGTAATCGGAATATAAGCAAAAAGCATAAAAAAACATTCATTCAACTTTAAGATGGACAACAGAAAATGAAGATAATGCAATGATGCTTCAGCATAGTCATGTTTAAATTCAGACCTTGTAGTCCATCCATCTAGGAACCTGTATAGTCCACCTAGTGACTGTGGAGGCCAGTGGTGAATATTGTATTTGGGAACAGCAATTAGTCTAAATAATCTGCATGTCTTTGGACTGTGAAAGGAAACCAGGGTACCTGGAGGAAACCCACTAAGCACGAGGAGAACATGCAAACTCCGTGCACACAGACCCTGAGGCAGGAATCGAACCGGGACCCGGAAGTGACAGTGCTAACAACTAAGCCACCATGCCACTATGCATTGTAATAATACTACTAATTATATTTAGTAATATAATCACAATGACGCATGTTATTGTGGAGCATCACCATCACAGGTCTACGTGTTACTATATCATGATAATTAGTATAGTATAAAGTGTTCTCATTCTAAGTTGCTGCTCTCTCTTGACTCTCCACCCATCACTCGGTTCTCAATTGGTTCTACACATACGCCATCCAAATGCTTTGGAAATTTTCAGTGTGATGTTGTTCACTACTTCAGTGTAGCCATACAGTATGTAGACATGAAGTATGAGCAATATCACTTCTGTCTGATTGCTTATTTACTCCTGAATGTCCTGAATGCATTAAGAATATATACATACACTGAATAATACTGCAGGATTAAGATATCAGCTTTTATCAATAGAAAGAATGCACACAGACTTTTTTTTTTCTTTTGTTAATCAATAGCAAGCATATTTTATTGAAAAGGAGAAGAGAAAATGCAAATATTTAAGAAGGTGTATTCAGCATTTTTTTTTTTTTGTATTTCTTGTACTTTATATGATACATTGTTGCAACCAGATTACTTCATTCTGTACATTTAAAAAGCACCATGCAGAAAATTCAGAAATCTCCTCGCATAACTACATTTTCAGGCAGACAAAATATTACAAAATTAAACATAAGCATTAAACCCACTTAAGCTTATTTTCACTTCATAAGAGAAATGCATTCTCTTATTCACTTTTAAAGACTTGTTCAGATTATTCAGTAATTTACATTATACAAACCAGAACAAAACAGCTGCTCAAAAGCCAGTCTGCTTTTAACAGCATGACATTATAACAAGACATTCACCAATGCATTCTTTCAGATTAAATTCACTCACTCCTCTATGTGTGAACTGTATAAGAAGAAATAGTATAAGAAGTCGTTGATTTCAATGCAACTTTATTCCACGTGTTTTGGCAGAAAAATAGCTGAAATGCATTGCTTTCCATCCTAAACACACACACACACACACACACACACACACACACACACACACACACACACACACACACAAAATATATATATTTTAATGGTTATGATTGACAGTGAAATGACAAGTGACAAAGCTTCAGGAAAAGACGTTTTAGAACGACATTAAGACATTTTCATGGGATACATCAATGCTTTTTTCAGTTTGGCTTCATTTCAACATACCTATGACCATGACAGATGAAACTATGGTATGTGGCATATTTTATATTTTTGCAAGATTCTAAAGTACAGTACATGTCTAATGTGGTGTCTAGTTCATGTGTGAAAATGATTCATCATGCTTCCAGAACCATCCTTTCACATTCTGTCCTGGACTATGGCAGCATCTGGTGATTCGGTACATTCAGGTGGACAGCTGACTTCATTTTATTGCCACATAACGTTGCTGAGTCTAGACCTGAGCAATAGGAACAACCCCAGATCATAATATTGCCTCCAGAGGCTTGTACAGTGGACACTATGCATGATGGGTGCATCACTTCATGAAGTACCCTTCTCACCCTGCACCCACCACTCTGGAATAGGGACAATGTGGACTCAACAGACCACATGACATTTTTTCATTGCCTAGAAAACTGAAGCTTTTTCTGATTAGTCTCACTAACAAGTGGTTTTTCATTGACACACAGCTGTTTAGTCCCAATTTCCCTTATGTGTTGATCGTTACTAAACATAGCTGTGACTTCTGTTGAATTCTTATGATGCATCTTCAAGTGTTTAAGTGATCTCCATTCATGATGTTTTTTTCTGACCATAATTCATGGAAGCTCATGGGTAAGTACTATCCTCCTGGGTTTTGTACCTGGGGGGTCCTTAGCCCAATTCCAGTAATTTCAAATCTACTTACTATAACTGTTTAGCTTTTTGATGCAGTCCAATAATTTAATCCTCTTAAATATCAAAGTTTTTTGACCACACAGCATAAAGGGCTTCTGCCAAGTGCCAAAATATAGGTGGGCAGTTTTCACCATCTGGTACTGTACTATATAGTATAGTATAGTATAGTGGGATGCCCTTTCACCCTTTATTCATGCATCAATTGCAGTGGAAAAGGTCAAAATCTTAACAGAGTGCCTGCATCTAATCATACTTGCATTTACATTTTACTGCAACATGATGTCCTATGGTAAACATGACCCCCCCCCATCACACACACACACACTAAGTTAGTTCCTTGTTATGTGAATTGAGCCGATGAATTGAAAATGTCCTTACCCCACAGTCTGTAGCACTTGACCAGCAGAATGATGTCACCAGCAGATATGGAGAGATGTCATGACACTACTGATCAGCGTGACCATTGAGAATGGACCTGCTATAGATGATGGACCTGAGGCTGAATGAAAAAATAATAAATTATATCCTTTTATTTATTAAGGTTTAACCAAATCTGCAGCACAACTTGATACACTTTTTTTTTTTTTTACCTATGCACACATTCGGAGCCAATAAAGATAAACTCATCTGACTGAGACCCAGCGTTTTGGTGATTTTTATCAGGATATACAATATAAATTACAAACCAATCAGAACAAATAAAACTGAGCTGAATCACTTAAATATTTCCAGTTGGATACAGAGTTCTGAATAATGTGTAACTAAACATTTGCCATTTCTTTAAAGGGCATGTATTATACCCCATTTCAAAGAAGTTAACAAAAGTCATAGAAGTCTTCAAAATGTGACTTTGAGGAAGTGCATTGTCCTAGCCAGTCAGAAGACAGGGGAAAAAAAACTTCCATGTTTTGGCCCTTATCAAGGATTTGCTACATATTTTCCATCGACATTTCTGGTGAACATAACAAGGGCCAAATACCTCTAAGGCCGTTAATTCACAAAGATATGACCAATATTTAGCAATATAAAAGTATATATATATATATTAAACAATATTTAACAATAAACACACTTCACTAGACTCACCATGCACTGTGATGTTGACAGGATTACTGTTTTCTCCAGTTTCAGACTCACACCAGTAAACTCCAGTGTAGGATTTGGAGAGGGAGCTGATATTACATGTAGATCCTGTAACTGATCCCCACAGTGAACATTCTAACACTCCCTGACTGTGTGTGTATCGTCTCACTATCCATTCAGTAGAGTTATTCTGGTCCTCACAGCTCAGTGAGAGAGACTGTTTAGTAAAGTGTTGAGTTCTGTTGGGACTGATGATCAGACAGACTGGAGGAGATTCACCTTAAATGTAAAAATAATAATTCACATGTTTAATTATTGTTTTTATGTCATAACTTATACTGAATACATTTACACCAAATTTAATGAAACTATTTGAATGAGGATCATTAATCAGTGCTTAGCGCTATTCTACTGCATTCAACATTCCACACTCAAGAAGGTGAGCATATAGACTTTTTTAACATGAAATTTGTATTTTCGCACCCAAGAGTAGATGAAGAGAACGTCTCGGGTTACTTGACTGTAACCCTGTTCCCTGATAAAGCGGGAACGAGATGCTGCGTGAAAACGCTATGGGAACATCTCTTTGTTGCCCGGTTGTAAAGCCTGTGCATGTCAAACCCGCCGAATACCTTCGGCTTATAACCTGTGCCAGGCATGACGTCACCGAATAAGGTGCACCTGCAGGTTATAAATAGGAGTGAACCGGAAACATCCTCAGATCAATTTTGTCTGAAGGACGTCCAGGCACGCCAGCAGTGCGGCATCGGCACGCAGCATCTCGTTCCCGCTTTATCAGGGAACAGGGTTACAGTCAAGTAACCCGAGACGTTCCCTTTCAAAAGCTACACTCAATGCTGCGTGAAAACGCTATGGGAACGAGAATACCAACGCCGCCGCACTGCAAGTGTCTGGACCCCCAGGTTGTGTAGCGTGTGCGCACAAGCCGAGGAGGTCTCAGACCTAGCTCTGGGATGCTGACTCAAGGACCCGTGAACCCGGAGTAGCATTGACATCCAGACTATAAAATCTAACGAACGTGTGCGGAGAGGACCAGCCCACCGCATCACACACCTGCTGCAGGGGAACGCCTCTTGCCAAGGCAATCGATGAGGCAATCCCCCTGGTTGAGTGAGCCCTGATTCCCAGAGGCGAAATATGACCACGCGCCTCATAGGCTAGGGCAATGGCATCTCTCACCCAGTGTGACAGGGTCTGTCTAGTTGCAGCCACCCCCCGGTTGCGACCCCCATGGCAAATAAAGAGCTGCTCTGACTTACGCCACTGGCTAGTGCGGTGGACGTAGATCCTAAGAGCACGTACTGGACACAGTAAGTGAAGTCTTTCCTGCTCCGGAGCTGTGAAAGGCGGAGGACAGAAGGC
>QNUK01001318.1:0-76954 GCA_013621035.1 Clarias magur
ACACACAGTCTTATGTAAATTAAATAAAAAAAAAATGTTAAGACAGTCTCTCTTCAAAATGAAAAAAAAAGCACAATATTTTTAGCAAACATTCATGCATAGTTACTTCTTATGCCATAAATTAAAAATAAATAAATAAACATTATTAAACATTATTATGGCACTGTGCAAAAGTTTGGGAACCCTAAAAGTTCCAGAGTCTCAGATTCTTTTTACATGTTTTCAGAAATTAATCAGCTCATTATAAGAAGATTAAAAAGATTAAAGATAGCAAAAAGATAGCAAAGCATTGTCAGCTTGCAGTTTCCACAGTGAGAAATGTCATTAAGAGACGGCAGTTCAGTGGAACTGTGGAGGTCAAGATGAGATCTGGAAGACAAAGAAAACTCTGGGAGAGAACGGCTCGTATGCTGGTTAGAAAGACAAATCAAAACCCCCATTTGACTTTAAAAAACCTGCAGGAAGATTCAGCAGACTCAAGAGTGGTGGAGCACCGTTCCACAAGACCTTCATGGAAGAGTCAACAGAAGAAAACTTCACTCAGAATTCTGCAACAGAATATCTACAGAAGCCTGATGCGTTTTGGAAACAAGTGTTGTGGACTAATGAGGTTAAACTAGAACTCTTTGGCCACAATCAGCAAAGGCATGTTTGGAGAAAAAAAGCAGCAGCATTTCATGAAAAGAACACCTCGCCAACTATTAATCATGGTGGTGGATCCATCACGCTTTGGGGTTGTGTTGCAGCCAGTGACACAGGAAACATTGCACAGGTGGAGGGAGGAATGGATTTCACTAAATACCAGCAAATTTTGGAAGCAAACATCAAACCATCTGTAAAAAAGCTGAATCTGAAAAGAGGAGCTTCTACAACAGGACAATGATCCTAAACACACCTCGAAATCCACTATGGAAAACCTCAAGAGACGCAAGCTGAAGGTGTTGGAACGGCGATCACAGTCCCCTGATTTAAACATCACTGAACATCTGTGTGTAGATCTTAAAAAAGCTGCGCATTCAAGAGACCAAAGAATATTACAGAACTAGAAGCCTTTTGCAAGGAAGAACAGGAGAAAATCCCAAGTACAAGAACTGAAAGACATTTAGTGGCTATAAAAAGCGTCTCTTGTGTAGTTAATGTGTTTTTTTATTTTTTTTATTTTTGTTCCATTAATGACATAAAAAATAACTATCCATCAATGTTTGCTGAAAATATTGTGCATTTTCTCCATTTACAAGAGAGACTGTGTTAACATCCTTGAAAATTAGAAATCACCACAATATGTTATTCTTATTATTTATAGTCTGAACTTTATTTATATTCATCTCAGCATTAGCTTCAATCTTCAACTAATCCTCAATATTTTCTTTGTCTTTACTAAAGACATTTTGACATTTTTCATTCACTAAACACAGTATAGTATTTATCTAAACAGACCGTCACACTATAATGCAATAAAAGCACTTAAAAATATATATAATTTTCTTTTATTTAAATGTAAATATAGATTGGTCCACGTTAATAAAATCTATTACATTAGCATGTGTCTCTATGTGTCTTTAGACTTAAAATTTCCTGCAGGGAATTTTGTAAATGGTGGGAATAATTATATGTGAAAAAAAAAAAAAAACATATACAACCAAAAACGTTTTTGCTTTTGGTTATTATCATTTTGGCACTTTTATAAAGATTAAAATTGCAAATTTAGATTTATGCAATATTTAACCCTTGACACAGGTTCAAGATTTGAGACTGGTTTATCTGGTGGTAAACTTCCTGACCATCTGTGGAACAGGTGTGACTTCATAGAACAGGTTGTAAAACAAATTCCTTGATCACAGCTCACATTCCAAAAGATGAACTCAGCTGTTACCTGTGGCAGGCAAACATTAAACAACAGCACATATTTAAACATCATAGACTAGAAAATGTTAAATGTAAAACTAAATCATGATAACTAATAATCTGTTCTCTCTCTCTCTCTCTCTCTCACACACACACACACAAACACACACACACACACAGAAGAAGAAAAAAAGATCACGGTCAGATCATTCTTTTGGCCCTCCTGGACCTGCCTGAACCATTAGAGTTTGTCCCTTTTGCTTGGAGCCTTACAGAAATCATTCACTGCTTCTAATGCCGGCCCTGCATCAACATCCGTGAGCTCGCCATGGTTTTACTGTGTATTAGACCCTATACACTTTAAAGATGGCTGAGGCTGCTTTTATTTATTTATTTTTTTTCTCTTGAATAGTTTAACAACAATTGTTAAGAACAGTTTACACTTGAACCTTAATCATTGACAGTTCATCATTTTGAATTCATACAAAAAACTTTATTTAAATATACTTACTATACATACAACTGTGCTATACTTAAATTATACTCAATACTTAAGTTCATTTTAACACACTCCCTCTTAGAAAAAATAACTGCAGTTTTCAATTGCCAAAACTGATGCAGTACATATGCAGGAATCAGTTATTTGGACACAAAAAACCTGCATTTTTATCTTCACTTTATTACTGCATTAAAACTGCAGTTTATATTAAATGGCTACTGCAAGCAATATAGTAGTTGTACTGAAAATAAAATATATGGGTATACACAATTTAAATGAAGCTGAAAATTTTCGTACAGTATTTTTACAATCTAAATGTGTGGTGCAGTGTAATACAACTACATTACAACAAAATGATTGCAAACAATTTTATTAATGAAATTTTAAAAAAGCAACCCACTTGAGTGTCATTAGAGATGTTCCTTATTAATTTTCCCACACACTGTGTATGTGTGTGTGAAACTAAAGTAAGAGTGGAGGAGGATGAGACCTTCCCCTCTAATGCCTCTCATCTTACATAGTAACCCTTCCTCCTCTCTTATTTGACGGGGGGAGGACTACTGTGTGGGACGACTTTCCGTTGGAGTGTGTGTGTGTGTGTGTGTGTGTGTGTGTGTGTGTGTGTGTGTGTGTGTGAGATGGCGAGAGAAGGAGGGGAGGGGCACTCTGTCTAAAGATACACACACACAGACAGACACACAGACAGACACACACAAAGAGTGCAGGCCAAGAGAAATAGAAAAAAAAAGAAAAAGGATCTTTAACATCTCTAATGACACTTGCTTTTGCTTTACACACACGCACAGACGTGTTATAATAAACAGTAGGACGACTTTTACAGACACAAACACAAAATAAAAAATTCCTTACACGCACACGCATGGTCACAGTGTTATAGTAAACAGCACACACACGCACGGATGTTGATTTTATCAGTGAGAGACGTGCACTAAGACCCAGCAGGGGAGAAGATTACCCACAATCCTGCAGCGCGCGCGCGAGAGAGAGAGAGAGAGAGAGAGAAAACATTAGTTCAGTTTTGAGCACACAATGCTTGGTGTGCAAAACAAGAGGCGCATGCGTGCCACATGATACTCAGTACTCGTAAACCAAGACCTGATCGTTTTTCAAGTAAAAAATGTATTACAAATTTTTGCTCATCTTCTGGAACGCTCTCAAACCGTATTACTCGCAATCCAACGTTCCATTGTATGCTCAACCTTACATATTTTACTGTTTCAGTCATTATTATGTCCTAAACTATTGCTGAATAGTTAAATGGCTATTGCTAAACTTAATGGCTTAAGTTTACCATTTTTAATGGCAACCCTGTTAATTAATAAAAATGTCAGAATGTAATTTGAATTTGATGACTCATTTCTTTAGAGATTCAGCCTAATATTTTTTATTTTTAATCTTTTTTTTTTCTCCTGATGTCATGTGTGGAGTTTGAGGCTTTGTAGATTCTGTTAAGAAAAAACAACAAACAAAGAAAATGCTTGTTTACAAGACCGAGCAGACGTCTCAGCTTAAAATGTATTTCGCCAGCAAAATATAAAA
This sequence comes from Clarias magur, assembly GCA_013621035.1. NCBI lineage: Eukaryota > Metazoa > Chordata > Actinopteri > Siluriformes > Clariidae > Clarias > Clarias magur. The sequence continues at coordinate 3,905 of QNUK01001318.1, forward strand.
TAAATAATAAATATTTATTGGTAGCAATTAAATCAGACTTCATATTTGGAGTTGATACTTTCAGTGTCATTTACAAATTTATGGAATATATTCAGATGTTATAAAATAATGATGACCGTTTCCTTTAAGATGTCAGCCATCGTAGATACCGTATCATACAACCTTGTTTTATACAGGCAGGGCTTTGAATCAGAGCAATGACGGAGGTGCATTTTCTGTACCTGGTAGTCCTTGCTTAACTTCTCTGGCTCTTTACCAAGGTAGAAAATAAGGCCTCTGATCACAGCGTCTCTTCGGGACACTGTGCTGCTGTCCTAAAATAATTAAAATAATTGCATACATAATTAAAAACAGACATTAGGATGCTAGTCCATGAATTAACATGCAAGATTTCATGCCTACTTTTAAAGGTCAAGGGTGTCATCAAGTTTTCTCCCAATGTCACCTCCCTTCTTCCTGTATGGGCTTGATAATTTAGTAATATTGGTCCAACTTGCCCAGTATTGTGGACTGTAATGGCTTTAGTGTGATCCTCCAAAATTCCTCCTTGATCTGAAAGACAGAGATCAATCACCCACTTATCATCTAGACTGTAAGGAGGCTTAGGGCATGAGGTGGGGTATTCCCTGGGAAGAGTGCCAATAGGGCACACATATATACACACAATTTACACAACATGGACAATGGCCTAATCTACCAGTTTCTGGACTGTGGGAGGAAACCTGAGTAAGAGAAAACCCATCAAGCACAGGGGAAACATACACAATCCATGCACACAGAGACAGGAATCGAACCTGGCCTGGGTCAAACTGGACCCTAGAGGTATAAGGCAACAGTGCCAAAGAGAGAGAGAGAGAGAAATATTAATTTTAAAAAATCAATTTAAAACAAGACAAAAACACATTGTACTGGATTTATAATGTTCTACATACCTTAGGAAGCTCAAACAGGGCAGGCCATTAGGCTTTAAAGTCAAACACAGGTGTTTTTTGAGGATTACATAATTTTAACACAGAGAGAAGGTTTTTGTCATTTTCTTGTCTTTTTTAAACTCCCTCCCTTTCAAGGGTTGCATTAGTTTCACCTTGTAGATGAGGTGGGAGGTAGTTCAATTCAATTCAATTCAATTTTATTTATATAGCGCTTTTAACAATTGACATTGTCGCAAAGCAGCTTTACACAATAAAAAGAAGTAAGTTTTTATGCAATGTGTATGAATCAAAATGATAAGATTGTCCCTGATGAGCGAGCCGAGGGCGACGGTGGCAAGGAAAAACTCCCTGAGATGGTAATAGGAAGAAACCTTGAGAGGAACCAGACTCAACAGGGAACCCATCCTAATCTGGGTGATAACGGATAGCAGAGAATGATCAGCATAATAATGTGTACTGGAAGTTCAGTGTAACAGGAGATGTGTTAAAATTAAAATTAAAAGGAGTCCAGTTTGTTCCTGGAGGCTCAGGTAGACTCTAGGAGATTCCAGTCCTGAGCTATCGAACAACTGAAGTCACAGGTCCCCAGAGCATCAATCGATGATAGGACAGTCTTCATGGAAACCATCCCCAGCCACCAAGCGCATCCAGGCAGACCACACGGGGCATCCATGTGACGGGATCTCCAACCAGAAGCAGGACTCCAGGACGGGTTAGACGGCTCCAGAGGGCAGAGGGGTCTGGATCACTGGCAACTCAGGAGCGAACATGTATAGCTCGACAGAGAGACAGAGAGAGGGAGAGAGAGAGAGAAGAAAGCAGAAAAGGAGAGAACAGAAAATAAGGAGAGATGGCAGTTATGTATGGTCACAGTCAACATGTATTAGGTGAATGTATATTAGTGCAAAGTGCAAGCAGGGACTTCGGCAGGACTAACTATAACAGCATAACTAAAAGGGAGAGCCAGAAGGAAACACAAACATGAGGGGGAACTGAGATGTAAAGCAACCAATCACCTCACCGTCAACAAACCTGAGTGAACAATGAGAGTGGGGAGGACAGCATCTAAACATACCAGTTCACCAGAATACTCTACGTCCATGAGTCCCCCAGATCTGCTCCTTTACCTAAGGTTAATCTATTTACAAAAATGCTTGGCTAAATAAATAAGTTTTTAGCCTAGACTTAAACACTGAGACTGTGTCTGAGTCCCGAACATTAATAGGAAGACTATTCCATAACTTTGGGGCATTGTAAGAAAAAGCTCTGCCCCCTGCTGTAGTTTTAATAATACGTGGTACTATCAGGCAGCCTGCATCCTTTGATGGAAGTAGGCATGGCGGATCGTAAGACACTAACAGTTCACTCAAATACTGTGGCGCGAGACCATTTAGTGCTTTAAATGTCAAAAGTAGTATCTTGAAATCGATGCGAAATTTCACAGGGAGCCAATGCAGTGTAGATAAGATAGGGGTGATGTGCTCGTATCTTCTGGTTCTAGTGAGGACTCTCGCTGCTGCATTCTGTACTAACTGAAGCTTGTTTATACACCTAGTTGAACAACCAGACAGTAAGGCGTTACAATAGTCCAACCTAGAGGTGATAAAAGCATGAACTAGTTTTTCTGCATCATTTAGTGACAATATGTTTCTTATCTTGGCAATATTTCTAAGGTGAAAGAAAGCTATCCTGGTGATATTATCTACATGAGCTTCAAACGAAAGGCTGGAATCTATAATCACACTGAGGTCTTTAACTGTTGCACTTGATGGAACAGAAAGGCCATCTAAAGTTAAAGTGTGATCAGAAAGCTTACTTCTAGCTACTTGTGGTCCTATGACCCGAACTTCTGTCTTATCAGGATTAAGCAGAAGAAAATTAATTAACATCCAATCTCGTATGTCCTGCACACATTGCTCAATTTTAGCAAACTGGTTTTTCTCATCTCGTTTTGCTGAGACATATAATTGTGTGTCATCAGCATAACAATGAAAACTAATACCATGTTTACGAATTATGTTGCCCAGAGGAAGCAGGTAAAGGGAAAAAAGCAGTGGGCCTAAAACTGAGCCCTGTGGAACACCAAACTCCACTTGAGAACATGAGGAATGGTCACCATCTAAATCTACAAACTGATAACATTCAGTCAAGTAGAATCTGAGCCACAAGAGGGCAGTTCCCTTAATTCCTACTACCTTTTCTAATCTGTGAAGGAGAATACTATGATCAATGGTGTCAAAAGCTGCACTGAGGTCCAGTAACACAAGTATAGTGACGCAACCCTGAACAGAGGCCCATAGGATGTCGTTTACTACTTTAACAAGTGCTGTCTCCGTGCTGTGATGAGGCCTAAATCCTGACTGATACACTTCATTTATGCTATTTCTGTGTAGATGTGAACATAGCTGCTGTGATACTACCTTTTCCAAAATCTTGGAGATAAACGGAAGGTTTGATATCGGCCTGTAATTAGAAAGCAGACAGGGGTCAAGGTCAGGTTTCTTGATTAGCGGTTTAATAACGGCTAATTTAAAGGATTTGGGGATACGTTTAAGGTGGAAGCGCGGTGCTGTGCATACATTATTACTATAACATGCTTTAATCGAGACAAGGTAGTGATCTGAGATAACTTCAGACTGTGGAATTGTGGTTATATTTCCTATACTTAATCCGAAGTATAATATTTAATCTAAAGTGTGACCTGCTTTATGAGTGGGTCCTACTACACACTGATTTACTCCTACGGAGTCCAGTATGGACAAGAATGCTGTTGTCAGAGGGTCTTCTGGATTCTCAAAATGAATATTAAAGTCTCCAGCAATTAACGCTTTATCTACAGAAACAACAAGGTTCGAGAGGAAATCTGCAAATTCACAGAGAAACTCCGAGTACGGCCCAGGGGGTCTGTAAATGATGATTAGCGGGATTGACTGAGCTGACTTTATGTTACTATAGAGAACTTCAAATGCATTAAATTTAAAACTGTGTTTTTGTATGAGAGACAGATTATGGTTATAAATAACTGCGACTCCTCCTCCTCTACCAGTTAGCCGAGGCTGGTGTATGTAGCTGTATCCAGGAGGACTCGCTTCATTTAGAGCCACATACTCGTCCTGTTTAATCCAGGTTTCTGTTAAACATAATATATCAAGCTCCTGATCTGTGATAGTTTCATTAACAATAACTGCTTTAGATGCGAGACATCTAATATTTAACAGTCCTAGCTTCAGATCAGAGGTGCCGGCTGCGCATTCAGTGTGGTCTGAGTTTGTGGTCTCTATGTTAATTAAATTACTAAAACAGACTTTCTGAGTCTTTCTAAATGTATGTTTATGTTTAGCTCGGGGAACAAACACAGTCTCAATATGATGAACCCTGAGTGACGACTCTATGCAGCTAGCAGACGGTTGGTTTAACCTGTCTGTCTGCTCTCTGGCCTTGGCTCTGGATTGTCACCGATTAACTAGGCCTCTTCTGAGACTATGTGCTATACTACAAGAAATGAGAGCAGCTCCTTCCCGAGTGGGATGGAAACCGTCCCGCCCTAACAGGCCAGTTTTGCCCTCAAAAGTCTTCCAATTGTCAATGAAGCCCACGTTGTTTTCGGAGCACCACCTGGACATCCAGCGGTTCAGCGACCATAACCTGCTGTAAGCTATGTCGCCACGTCTCATTGGGATGGGACCAGAGCAAACTACTAGGTAGTTAACCGCAGACTTCTTTGCTTTTTTTCAATCTAACTCTCATAATCCAAGGTGTCTCATCTTTGCTCTGTAATTGCCAAGCTTGTAGTTCAGGCCATTGTGACAACTATATAATCCATTTAATGACACTGGGTCTCTCAAACATGGGTGCCCTTTGTGCTTGTGAAGGATGGGCAGTGTAGACAAAAATACTCTCTGAAGTGATTGTCCAGAATGTTGGATTTTACTACATGAGTGCTGAATAAGGTCCCATCGTTTGAAGCTTGGAGAATGGGCTCAATGTCAAACTGAGTTGGCCAAGACTTGAACAAAGGGACCTGGTGCTCTCTGAAGGTGACAGAATGATGGATACAGTGGAACTGAAACAAACATCTGATGACTTAACACAAATGCTACTCAAGCTGTCTTGAAGTCCTTGAGTCCATTGGAAATCATCCAATATGACCACAGGTCCAGTAAGAACCACCTTGAAGGTGTCTTTGTCCTTTATTTAATTTCCAAGGTAGCCTTTGGAGGAAAAAATTGGCCATTAAAAATTGTGTTTTTTTTTTTGGTCTGCAAACTAAAATCTTGTTCAACTGCAAATGTTTGTTTTATAATATTCTTCAGTCCTCCACAGTTTGTTGGATTCCAGCGGACAAGGAAATCCCACAGGAGTGGTGGCTTCTTTCAATATGTCTGGCAGACATTTTGATGATTCTGTGGTAGTAGAAAAGCACTGGTTATGGTGGCTTTAGGGATGCAATGAAATACAAAATACAGACTACCACAAAGACATAACTGTATGCATACATACTGCCAGCATACAGAGAACAAGGCATTCTAAAGTAAGTAATTGTCATATTCAAATAGTGTCATATTCAACAGAATTTGTATTTCATCCAAGTATTTACAAATAAGTATTCAAATATAACTCATTTCGAAGGGTGTGGCACTGTCTGAGCGTCAACAATGCCAGTCTTTTAGGACGGACTTGCAGACTGAGGCATTCCTTGTAAGTATGGGAATGCTGAAAATCTGATGTCAATGGTCAAAGTTACCCTTTAATGAGTATTAGATTTGTTTCTGTATTGTCCCTCTCATTAAGTAACCTCAATTTTGTACACACCATGTTTGTGTGAGACTGTAATGACAGTAAATTGGTAAAATCAAGAACAATTGAAATTGTATAAATATATTTTAATTAGTACCTAATCTTGTATGGGAATATGACGATTTAAGGTGACAAATTGTTTCATCTCAACAGTGTATGCTGCAAAAGTATAGGAATCTGTTCATTCCTGCTGCAAGAAGGCTGTCACTCATCTAGTGTATTCCAGTTCAAAGGTGCAAAGGTCCTAAGGTGCTCACTGTACCATGAATGTATACACTTGACAGCAAATACAGACTGACCATGCTCAATAAGGATTAGACATATTTTAACAAATTCTAGAAGTTTTCCAGTCGATCCATACAGCAATACATCATACCCACTAAGTAACCGGTGCCATTGCACATTACTATATTGGCCACCTGAATACATGTCTCTCCAGTAAACCTGTATGTTTTACTTAAGGACATCCACAGGCACTGTGGGCAGATTTGAGACACTGAGTGACATTCACCATTGGTGAAGTGATGAAGGGTTTGAGCTGGGAGGTGTGGAATACCGGATGGATCCGGAGCGCCGCAGGCAGCTGGAGCCAGTAGGTGACAGGATTGATATCAAATTCAAATTCAAATTTTATTTGTCACATACACAGTCATACACAGTACGATATGCAGTGAAATGCTTATACGACCGCTCCGTGACCTTAAATATTTTTACAAAAGGAACCTATAAAACAGATTCCACCAAAGTTACAAAATATATAAATCTGAAGTATGATGTGATGTAATATATTACGACTATAGTCTGTGAAAAACTTGAGGTAGTATTTTTATGAGATGAGGGGGGGGTGTGAAAAGAAGTCCTTGAAGTGTGCAAAATGTGCATATGTGCATATATGTGCAATGTTCATTGACATAATTGTCCGTTTCTGTGTGTGCAAGAAAATGCAAAGGTGTTTAGTCCAGTGTATTGGTTTGATTGAGAGACGGTATCGCCTGCGGGAAGAAGCTCCTTCTCAGTCTCTCTGTATTGGCCTTTAGGGAGCGGAAGCGCTTCCCAGTCCGCAACAGAAAGAACAGTCCATTGCTGGGGTGGCTGAGGTCCTTCATGATCTTCCTGGCCTTGGTACAGCACCGCTTGCTGTAGACAGAGTGCAGGTCAGGGAGCTCAGTTCGGATGATGCACTCAGCTGATCGCACCACCCTCTGTAAGGCTCGTCTGTCCTGCATGGTGCTGTTCCCGAACCAGGATGTGATGTTTCCCGTCAGGATGCTCTCTATGGTGCAGGAGTAAAAGTTCCTGAGCACCTTGGAGGGCAGTCTAAAGTCTCTCAGGCGTCTGAGGTGGTAGAGACGCTGTCGGGCCTTTTTCACCACGGTGTTGATGTGACAGGACCATGATAGGTCCTGCGTGATGTGAACACCGAGGTACTTGAAGCAGTCCACTCTCTCCACTGGGCTCTCGTTGATGACGGGGGTCTGGTAGTTCCTCTCCTGCTTAGTGCTGAAGTCCACTATCAGCTCCTTTGTCTTACTGACATTTAGAAGAAGGTTGTTCCTCTGGCACCAGTTCTCCAGATTTCCAATCTCCTTCAGGTAGGCCATCTCGTCGTTGTCAGAGATCAGGCCCACCACGACGGTGTCGTCAGCAAACTTAATGATGGTGGTGGAGCTGGTAGTGGCCGCACAGTCATGTGTGTATAGAGAGTACAGCAGGGGGCTCAGAACAGAGTGTCAGGTAGTGAAGAGATGATGAAGTCTCTGACCAGCCGTTCAAAGCACTTCATGACCACTGATGTGAGGGCTACAGGTCGATAGTCATTGAGGGAAGCAGGATGTGGTTTCTTTGGAACAGGAACAATGATGGACTCTTTGAAGCATGTGGGTATCACCGACTGAGATAAGGAGAGGTTGAATATCTCTGTGAACACAGGTGCAAGCTGGTCTGCGCAGGCTCTGAGGACTCTACCTGAGATGCCGTCTGGTCCTGCTGCTTTCCTGATGTTCACTCTCTTGAAGGCTCTCCTCACGTCATGCTCGGAGATGATGAACGCGTTTCCGGTGCTGGCAGTGACTTCCTCTTTGCAGCCGTTAGCGGCGCTAGCATTAGCAACGCTAGCGTCTTTAGCTGCAGCCTCGAAGCGAGCATAAAAGGTGTTCAGCTCGTCTGCCAGAGTCATGTCCGCGTTCGTCATACCGGATGTTGGTGTTTTATAGTCCGTTATTGTCCTTAGTCCCTGCTACAGGCTCCTTCCGTAGCGCTGCTTCGCCTCTTTAACCGCCTTCCGGACGTTATAGGACGCAGCCTTGTACTGGTCCATGTCCCCCGATGCAAGTCCCGCGTTGTAGGCAGCGGCACGAGATCTCAGAGCGTTGCGGATGGTTTTATTCACCCACGGCTTCTGATTGGGAAACGTTCTGATGGTCGTTTTCTGCACGGTATCATCCGCTAGTTTCCCGACGAATCCCACGACCGCTTCCGTAAACATGCTGACGTCATCGGAGCTGTTCCGGAACATGTCCCAGTCTGCGTCATCGAGTGCGTCCTGAAGCGCGACCACCGATTTGTCCGTCCAGCGCGCGACCTCCCTCTGAACCGGAAGTTCCTGTTTAAGCCTTTGTTTATATTTTGGCATGAGGAAGATGGCGGCATGGTCGGATTTCCCAAACGGTGGACGAGATTGTGCCTTGTAGCCGTCCTTGACTGTTGTATAACAATGGTCCAGTGTCCTTTCACCCCTGGTTGGGCATGTGATGTGCTGATACAAGTTCGGCGCTGCGCGTTTGAGGTTGGCACTGTTAAAGTCTCCCGCCACAATGAGCGCAGCGTCCCGGTGTTGTGTCTGGTGCTGTGAGAGTGCCTCATGCAGCTCGCATAAGGCAGTGTCCGTGTCCGCTTGTGGTGGAATATAAACGGTGCTGATTATGACCGATGTAAACCCCGAGGAAGATAAAAAGGACGACACTTGATGGTCAATAGTGCGAGAGGAACAATGCTCGCGCTGTTGCACCAGCCGCTGTTCACCATTAAACACACGCCGCCTCCCCTTGTCTTCCGAGTCCCTTGTCCTGTCCATGCGGTGAACCGAGAAGAACTCGGCCGGCTGGATGGCGTGGTCCGGCACCACTGGGTTCAGCCATGTCTCGGTGAAGCAGAAAAGATTGCAGTCCCGAATGTCTCTCTGGAACTTTATCCTGGCCCTGAGGTCATCGAGCTTGTTCTCCAGTGACTGGACGTTGGCGAGCAGGATGCTGGGCAGAGGTGTGCGGTGTGCACGGGCTCTCAGCCTGTTCCTGACGCCGGCTCGTTTCCCTCGGGGCCGCCGCTTCACGTCGCGTCCTTTGTTTTCCCTCAGGATCTCACTCAGCCTGCTCGGATCCGGAGTTAAAAACGTCGAATTGTGAGTACATAGTAGACCAATAGAAATAAGAGTATCTCTATCGTACCTAATGCACTCAATGGTGATGAATTTGCCGGTTTAAAGTTGCTAGAAATTAAATTAAAAGACAAAGTAAAGTAGGTCGGAGCAGTCGTGACGGCAGCCGACCTCACCGGCGCCATCTTGGAATCGGAGGGTAATACAGTATGGACTGATGAACCTGGGTGATAGCTTCTTGGATTCTGTATGGAGGTGCAGGTTTTTCGTAGACAGCCATACTTTGTCACATACATTGTACAACCGTCCCATAGGGTGTCGACGGCGATGTTGCGTGGTGTAGCGGTGGTTGACACGGTGAATGGCAGTGTTGGCTTGACTCCATAGCCGTCGACACCTTCGGACCAACTGTTGGGCCGACGGTACATCGCCCTCTGGTTCTTGGTGTTCATTGGAGGCTGAAAACCGTGGCATATTTCAAAAGAGCTTAGGTTGGTGGCAGAGGAGACGTGGAGATTATGTGAAAGTTCTGCCCAAATGAGATAGCGGGCCCAGGAGCGCTGACGATCGGCAACGAAGCACCTCAGGTAGCGCTCCAGTTGTTGGTTGGTCCGTTCCGTCTCACCATTAGTTTGAGGATGGTATCCAGATGATAAACTGCAGGTGGAATTGATCAGATGGCAGAAGGCCTTCCAGAACCGTGCCGTGAACTGAGGCCCCCTGTCCGAGACGATGTCCTTGGGGAACCCATGCAGATGGACTACGTGTTCTAAAATCAGCTCGGCTGCCCTTTTAGCTGACGGGAGTCCGGGGAGGGCCACCAGATGCACAGCTTTGGAGAACCGATCTACGATGGTCAGAATGGTGTTTTTTCCCTTGGCGACCGGCAGGCCTGTGATGAAGTTGAGGGCAATGTGCGTCCAGGGCCGGCGGGGGACGGGGAGTGGTTGGAGCTCCCCGGCTGTTGGTTGGTTGGTTGGTTGGTGTTCTATTTGATGTCCTTTGTCATTGTGGGCCACCAAAAGGCACTCTGTATAATGTATTTCCCCGGGTGGCCGGAGAACAGAGTGGAGTGGCCCCATTGGAGGACCTCACTTCTTAGGGCGTGGGGGACGTAGAGTCGTCCAGGTGGCACACCTGCCAGTTCGGTCTCCGTGGCCTGTGCCTGGCGGACCCTCATCTCCAAATCCCAACAGAGTGGTGCGATGATTTTGGATGGTGGGAGAACAGGCGCGGGGAAGACAGATGGAAATTATATTGTTCAAAGAACAGTGCCCACCACGTCTGTCTTGGGTTAAGCTGTTTCAAACTCCGGATAGTGATTAGATTTTGGTGATCGGTCCAGACAATGAACGGCTCTCCGCCGCCCTGGAGCCAGTGTCGCCATTCTTCCAAAGCCCACTTTATGGCCAGCAGCTCGCGGTCCCCTACTCCGTATCACTGCTGAGTGGGATAAAATTTTTTGGAGAAGAAGCTACAAGGGTGTAGCTTCTGGTCTGGACCTCGCTGGGAGAGAACCGCCCCGGCGCCCACGTCCGAAGCGTCCACCTCCATAACGAACGGTTTGGTGGCGTCGAGGTGAAGGAGAATCGGAGCAGTGGTGAATCGGTGGCAGAGTTCATGAAATGCAGAGATGGCAGCAGAGTTAAGGTGAAAGTGATGTGAAGATGGTCGGGTCAGGGCGGTTAAGGGAGCTGCAACTGTACTGTAGTCCCGGATAAAGCGATGATAGAAATTCGCAAACCCGAGAAACCTTTGAAGTTGCTTAAGTGTCTTGGGTAGAGGCCAATGACGCACAACTTCTAGCTTCTGCGGGTCCAGGCTCTCATAATGTCCAGTAGGTGTGATGAAGGCCGTCTTCCACTCATCACCCTCTCTGATGCGCACCAAGTTGTAGGCGCTCCGGAGGTCCAACTTTGTGAAACTGGTGGCACCAGAGAGGGCGTCCAGGGCAGAGTTGGTAAGAGGCAGAGGATGACGATTTTTGACTGTGATGTTGTTAAGCCCCCGATAGTAGACACAGGGTCATAAATCACCATCCCCCTTCTTCACAAAGAAGAACCCCGCTTTGGCAGGCGAAGAGGAGGGCCGGATGGTACCTTGGCGGAGGGCGTTGGAAACATATTCCTCCATCGCCTGCACCTCGGTGGTGGAGAGTGAGTAGAGATGGCCGCGAGGAGGGATGGAACTAGGCTGAAGGTCGATCGCCAGGTCGTAAGGGCGATGAGGAGGCAGGTGGGTGGCGCGTCGCTTACAGAATACTTCAGCCAGGTCCCCATTGAAGGATCCGATTCTGTGTCCAGGAGATGAGCGGGTCATGCTGAAGGAGCCAAGGATGTCCAAGGATGATGGGAGGGGAGGATGATGACGTTCAAGGAGGCGCGTCCTAATTGCATGGGTTCCCTGGCTCCTGTGTCAACCACGGCGGGAGGTGGAGATCTGACGGGTGCCATGGCAGTGGTGTTGAAAGCTGGTGGTCGGGGCGTGGAGTGAGAGAAAGATGGCGTGATGGGTGGCAGGGTCCGGGGGGCTGGCCTCGGACCAGCGTGGTCGGAAGCTCCCATCCGGCGAGTTCATCTTTAATACGTAAAGCCAGTCCCTCGTAGTAGGCCGTCCGGAGGGCGGGCTCTCCCCAGGTGGTCTGTACGGCGAGAGTGCGGAAATCCGCTGTGTATCGGCTCACGGACGACCTTCCCTGCCGCAGATGATACAATTTCATGTCGGTCTCCACCTCAGCAGCAGGATGTTCGAATGTGAGCTTTAGTTGACGGGTGAATTCTCCATATGAATAAGCAGTATCTGAATCTGATCGGAGAACCGCCGTGGCCCACTCAGCTGCCTGCCCGGATAGCAACGAGATGAGAAGCGCAACGCGCAGTCGGTCTGTGGAGTATCTGGTGGAATTGAACTCAAACACAAGATCCAAAGCGGTTAGAAAAACACTGCATTTCCCCTCTGTGCCATCCGGTAGAGCTATAAACACATCAGAAGGGGAGGGTTGGCGCCGCAGCCGCTGCGACGGGCGTGGCAACAGCCGACTGAGCAACCACCCCGCGGAGGATCGCGTTCTCCTGCCGTAGCTCCGCCACCTCGCAGCCAAGGTCGCAATGCCTTGGAGGTTTTTTTGGAGAGACGCGACCACATCACAGAGGCGAGCAAAATCCGCTGGGTTTACTGCTTTTGGCTCAGTCATTCCGTCACGAGCAACCGAGGGATGAACAGAAAACCCTTAGCAGTTAGCCCATGTAGCGTGGATGGTAAACCCAAACACTGAAGCAGCGTGAGTAGGCAGGATAACCACGCAATTAGTTTAAGAACTCTCTTACACGAAGAGCAAGGATCTACACAAATAAACCCGCGTTCTAGCAACACACTCTCAATCAAAGAAGCAACCAGAATTGGTGAGTACTCACAGAATAGTCGGCGTATCGTCAGCAAAGGCATGGGCGAACTCAATGACTGAGCAATGTGAAGCGCCATTTTGTCTCCTTTTATGCTTCCTGAAAACCCAACCGTATTACTTCCGGGTCCTAGTGCCGGTCGTGTTACGAGTGTGCATGACACTGAGGACAGGCGTGAGTATTTCTGTGGCATGCAGATGGTAAGCAAGCAGTAACTGATGTTTTACAACTTGAGACATTAAAATATTGCAAAAACAGTTGGTAAGTCGAACAACTCACTTAAAAAAGTCATGTTTCGCTTCAAAATAGATTCTCCATAGAGCTACAAATTTTCCTAGAACATAAATGCTGTTCTCAGAAGGTCTCCTGGATTTCCAAAATTAATATTAAAATCTCTAGCAATCAACACCGCTCTTAAGTTTTTTTCCATTCAGAAAGGTGTATGAAGAGAGGTGCCCTTATGTCTGTGCTTGCAGCCTTGCTTCTGAATTTTTTTCCCCGATTTTTTCCTAACTTGTGCTCGGATTTCCCTCCTTCTCTTGTATAATGAACAAATAGTTTTAATATTTATTTATTTATTATTGTTGTTTTCAGGTATCTCTTTTAGGTATTTCTTTTTATTTTGACTTTTCTCTTTTCTTTCCCCTGTACCAGAGCAATGCCCTCATACCTGTTCCTATCTAATATTAGCACATAAGTATCCTACCAGCCAGGTGTAGCTCGTTCTCTGTGATTGTCACACCGGTGGGGTTGCCTAGCAACCGTGCCCATCCACCAGACACAGTCTCAATATGATGAGCACTGAGTGACGACTCTGTGCAGCTAGCAGATGGTTGGTTTAGCCTGTCTGTCTGCTCCCTGGCCTGGGCTCTGGATTGTGCAATCAATCTCTGGATTGATTAACTAGGCCTCTTCTGAGACTATGCGCTATACTGCAAGAAATGAGAGCAGCACCTTCCCGAGTGGGATGGACACCGTCCCGCCCTAACAGACCAGCTTTGCCCTCAAAGGTCTTCCAGTTATCTATGAAGCCCACGTTGTTTTCGGAGCACCACCTGGACATCCAGCGGTTCAGCGACCATAACCTGCTGTAAGCTATGTCGCCTTTGGGATGCCTATGTCGTCTCATTGGGATGGGACCAGAGCAAACTACTTCATCAGACATCGCCTTCGCTAGTTTAAACACCTCAGTAAAGTTACGCTTACTAACCTCTTACTGACGAAGCCTGTCCTAGAGCCCTAAGATTACCTGCTATGTCCAGTGCTGTGGCTTAAAAGTGGTTCATGCACTGCCTCATAACCATGTGTTTTTACATCCACAGCATTGCAAAGCACAGCTAAATAAATTGACTTAAATGTAGCTTGAAACTGTGGTGGTGGCACGTTTGCCACTGCAGTTATCTTGTGTTTTTGTTCCCAGGGGATTGCCCACCTCAAATCACCATCACAGGTACAGAGGAAGAGAAAGAGTTATGGCTTCAGGGGTTAAAAGTGCATTTTCTTTAAATTGTGTTCCATCATTAAAAAAAAAAAATCATAAACACCCTTGTGAGACATGTAGGTACAGTCACATACTGTATATCTTTCAGGCTTAATATCGGTGACAGTGACTGAAGAATAGGAATATGCTGAAAGGTTCGACCTTCCTTCCTGTCCAGAGTATATTTAACAGGCTCAACCACATGTACATAAAACTTCCATCTTTTGTATAAAGTGGAAATAGAACCATAAGTTCTCAAATTAAAATTTCCTAATTAAAATTTTTATTTGTCACATACTGTACAACCATACACAGAATGATATGGAGTGAAATGCTGAGTTCAGGTTCAGGCAGCACAGGTTTGTCTTCTGCTTGTTAAAACTTTCTTGCATGAGGTGAACAGAATGCTCTAAAGGGTTATTTCCTAACGCAATTCTCAATAAGGCTTGGGTAGAGTCAAATTAACAAGATTATTGCTTGTCATGTGTGTGCACTTTTGTCAGGGATTACGTTAAAAAAAAACATAAAAATGTGCAGTGTCTCGGGTTCTGACCACATGCTAATTAATTTCTAACTTAGATATATAAGATAAGATAAGATAAGATAAGATAAGATGAGATGAGATAAACCTTTATTAGTCCCGCAAGTGGGAAATTTGTTTTGCCACGGCATCAAGTGGACAGTGCAAAGTCAAAGATTGAGAAACAACTGAATAAAGTAAAATAAAATAGAAAACATAGAATACTAACAGTATAAAATGTACACTATACAATCTGGCTATAGAATATGGACATCTGTGTAGTACAATATTTACATAAATATATTTTTAGACTATAAGTAAGCAAAAGTTGACTACGTGATCTGCCTGTACACAATGACTACTGTATATGTACACACACAGATGCACAGTGAGTGACAGGCATTTACAATAATGTTGTACATGTTTTAAATTGCACACTTTGCCCAGTTATGATGATTCCCACAAGACAGAAGAAAATTGCACTTTCCACCATAGTATTGCGCATAACTAGAAAATTGAACATGTTCCATCATAATATTGCACATAACTACCATGGTGTATTTTACATGTGTGTTTGTTTGTTTGTGTGTTTGCTTGTGCGTGTGTGGTCAGAGTTTGAGTTGTACAGTCTGACAGCAGTGGCAAGAAAGACTTACGGAATCTCTCCGTCCCACATCGTGGCTGCAGCATCCTGCCACGGAAGGAGCTGCTCAGTGCTGTCAGACACTCCTGCAAGGGGTGGGAGAAGTTATTCAACAGGAATGACAGCTTAGCCACCATTCTCCTGTCACTCACCACCTCCACTGGGTCCAGAGGGCATCCTAGAATAGAGCTGGCCCTCCGGATCAGCCTGTTCACTCTTCTTTTGTCCCTAGCAGAGATGCTGCTGCCCCAGCAGACCACACCATAAAGGATGGCTGCTTTCACCACAGAGTCATAAAAGGACTTCAGGAGTGGGCCCTGCACTCCAAAAGACCTGAGCCTCCGCAGCAGGTACAGCCTGCTCCGCCCTTTTTTGTAGAGTGCATTTGAATTGAGAGTCCAGTCCAGTTTATTGTTCAGATGAACACCAAGGTACCTTATAACTCTCCACAGCCTCAATGACCAAGCCTTGGATGTTCATTGGTTGTAGTGGAGGATGTTGTTTTTAAAAAAGAGCGCTATAGAAATAAAATTGAATTGAATTGATGTTTGTGGCTGAGGAAGTCTATCACCAGCTCCTTGGTTTTTCCAGTGTTGATCCGGAGGTAGTGAAGAGGATATTTATGTACGTTTACAAACTTGATAATTTATTGTTAATTACACAGATTTAATAATGCTATATTTACAACATGTCAGATTTTTTTTTATTTTTTTTGTATTTGGGTATTAGTGTATTTGAATATATTTCAACACTGGAACAGTTAGCTAAATGAAGTGGAATTAGTGGAAACAAAGAGATGCTAAGGAAGTTAACAAGACTGTCCACAACCTTCATGGTTTACTCACCTCATCTTCTGACTACATAGTACAGTACCAGCAAAATGTAAAGCTACATTCAGCCTGGGCATGAGCATCAAGGTCAGATGTACTCATAATTGCTGTTTATTACAATTTTTCCCTGCCATTTTATCTTTAACAATGTGTATCTGTGATTTTTCATATCTGTAAAAGCCTACTAAAAGTATTGGAATACAAAGACCAATGAATTAACTTTTTGCTTTACAATCCATACATTTGTTTAAAAAAAAAAAAAAAGAAGTGTTGAAAGAAGGAGATTAGCGACCTGACTATCTACATATATTGATTTTGAACAGAATTCAATATGTCCTTGTGCCACATTATTTTAATATTAAATAATTAAAATGTTTTCACATTACAGAAATCATACTACTTTTAAGTTAAACAGTATGGCATTAGATCTCATGTAAAATAAAAATAAAAATAAATAAATAAATAAAATAATAGTTTAAATTTACTTAATTCAAAATACTGTCCCAAGAATAAGAATGCAAAAGTTGGAATTGTGTGTTGCACAGATTTTTGGAAAACATTTCTGGCATTTTTCAGAGACTACTTTTTTGCTGCTCTTTGATGGAGGGTTTTTGGTTGCTCTACCTTTCACTTCAAAATGCATTACCGATATTGTAATGGAAGTCTAACAACATACTTAGCTTAAATTGGATCATTATCTGTTTAAGGAGAGTGCACAAATTGGCCAAAAATATATATGATAAATTTAATGAAGAATTATTGTTTGTTGTATCTGCAACAATTAGTGTCGCTATTAATAATAGCTGTAGTGTTCTATTAATATTTCATGAATATACAATTTTGCTATGTGTGTTTTCATGCTAATACAGTGTTCATTATATGTTTATAGGTAAAGCATATACAAGAAAGGCAGTGTCCAAATATCCAGGTCTTCATCCAAGCTGAATTCTTCTTTAACCCAGATACTTTCTGTATTATATATTTGCAGTCATTTAGAGCCAAAAAGAAAGGTTATTAGCTTACGATTATGGACCAGTGCCTTCAATTTTTCGCTGCAGAAGATAATTGTCTGAATATAAATCAGTAAGGTCTCCGATTAGAGGTAGGTCTAAATAGATTTGGGATATCTCTGAGATTATAGATAAAAAGATCATTCAGGTGATGTTTCATAACCTGGCTCAGGAACAGCACCATGCAGAACAGACGAGCCCTACAGAGGATTGTGTGATCAATCTACAGCAAGCGGTGCTGGACAAAGGCCGAGAAGACCGTTAAGGACCTCAGCCACCCTAGCAATGGTCTAGTCTCTCTGTTGCAGTCAGGAAACCACTGAGTTTGATTTGCCCTTGATTTCTCTCTTCCATACAGTTTCATCAGGGAAAGGGAAGGGACAAAACAGGAAGTTGTGTTGGCTTTAGTTGACATCACAGAATTTTAAAGGGACTCATCTCCGATAGGCACTTGTATCAGGTATTGAAATGAACAATTTTGTGTAAATTCAAACAATTTTGCATTAAACTCCAACAGGTTTCTATTCTATTCACAGAGTATATAAACACACAAAAAAAAAAACACACAAAAAAAAACTCACAGGTCAGAAAAGTCACTTGGTCTGCACTCCGGAAAAAAAAACAGCACAGACTATCAGCATGGGAAGCTACCCAACAAAGGGATGCAAATATGAAGGAAGTTGGCCAAACCTCAACACATAGTGCAGACACACACACAAAGTGCCCATTACACTTTGAAATACTCAGACCTTATGCTCAAGTCGAACTTATGAACACATGAAAAACAAAAATATACAAAAATATAAACTTGGCACATTCAGAGTCGATGCGGAACAAAAATAATGCATAGACCTAAACATGAATAACTGGAGATCGAGGCCCCATACCTAATAAGGTCTCAAGTTGAACCATTGACTCAATTAGTCTACAAACAGGTCTAATTACCCTACCAAGCCTGGTGGTGTACCGATTGCTGGAATCACTGGTAACTACAGGGTCACATGTACCGTTAGAAACAGGAATAATAGATGAAGGGGCATCTGCACCAGTGTCATGATCGTCAACTGACAAATCATCATGTGCCTCAGAAAGAGTTTGAGAAGAATGGGATGAAACCCAAGAAGCAACAGGATCATCATCACAGACAGCTCTGTGAGAAATGACATACAGAGAATCTGCATGCGACAACTCATCAGTAACTGGTATTGCAGGCCCAGCTAGATCACGTGCAGTTTGGGAATTTGCGGAACAGTGATCGATACCGGCACTTCCACTATCAGAAAAGTCAGACTCATCTGCGGGCAAAGGGAGAAAGTTAACTGGCAACAATAGATTCCGATGCACCACTCTCTCGTGACCAGAGTTGCTGTGGATCTTATAAATGTGCAAGGATGGGTTGGAGGAAACAATGGAATACATGGTGGGCTCCCATTTTTCGGCAAAGCTTCCGTTTACCCCTACAACCTTTGTTAGCAAGGAGAACTTGATCACCAACTGACAAAGGTAGACCCTTGACCTTCTTGTTATATTGGTCAGACTGATGCTTTTGTTCTGCAATAGAGTTCTTTTGAGCCAACCCCATAGCAGACTGCAGGTCTCTGATGAGAGATTGGACATAGTCATTATAATCACAGATAGACTCATCACAGAGAACACTTTGAAACATCAGGTCAACGGGCAATCTCGGAACCCTACCAAACATCAGATAAAATGGGGCAAACCCAGTTGTTTCATGGGCAGTGCAGTTATACACGAAAGTCATAGTTTGCACTAACTGCGGCCACTTTTGTTTTGATCTATTAGGAAGTTATCTTAACATGTTACCCAATGTTCTGTTAAACCTTTCTGTTCCACTGTTCCCCATTGGATGGTATGGAGAAGATTTGTCAACACCGTTAATAAGGAGCAGCTCTGCTATCAGCTCACTCTCAAAACTGGCACCCTGGTCTGAATAGATACGCTTGGGGAAGCCATAAACACAGAAGAAGCCATCCCAAAGTTTCTTTGCAACACTCTTAGCAGATTTTGACAAGGAAAAGCATGTGCTAGCTTGGTGAAGTGATCTGTGATTACCAGGACGTCAACAGATTTATTATGCCTATTTTCAGCAGCCCAGAAATCAATACACACAAGCTCCAAGGGGGCAGTGGTCTTGATGCTCTCCAGTGCTCTTGCTGCCGGTTCTGGAGTTTTACTCAGGACACAGCAGGTACAAGTCTTAACATAATCACGCACATCACAATCTATTCTAAAGCTTCACAATTAGATTTTCAGTGCTTTACAGGTGTAGGACAGGAAGAGCTGTATAAACTTATCACTTCGGCTAAATCAACAACATGCTTGTTAGATCCAATCCCAACTAGACATTTAAAAGAAGTGATAAATATAGCTGGAGCGCCCCTTCGAAACATTATCAACTCTTCATTATATCTAGGCCATGTCCCTAAACCTTTCAAGTTGGCAGTTATTAAGCCCCTTTATAAAAAATCTAATTTAGACCCAAATGATAACAAATTACAGACCAATTTCAAACCTTCCGTTTATATCAAAGATATTAGAAAAAATAGTATCAGCCCAAATATACACATTCTTGCAGGAAAACAATATCCTCGAGGAATTTCAGTTAGGTTTCAGGCCCCATCATAGTACAGAAACTGCACGAGTTAAAATTGCAAATGACTTGTTTTTAGCTTTGGACCAAGGCTGCATCTCAATTCTTGTCTTACTTGATCTTAGTGCTGCATTCGACACTATAGATCATGATATTCTCATAGATCGCTTACAAAATCACATTGGTATTCAGGGACAGGCGTTAAAATGGTTTAGATCCTACCTGTCTGATCGATTCCATTTTGTAGATCTGAATGGAGAACAGTCTGGTGTAATGCTAGTGAAATATGGGGTGCCACAAGGGTCTGTTTTAGGACCTCTGCTGTTCTCAATATACATACTTCCCTTGGGTAACATCATTAGAAGACATGGGATTAGTTTCCATTGTTATGCTGATGATACCCAATTATACATCTCCACAAAACCAGACGAAATACCCAAATTGTCTAGACTAACTGAGTGTATTCAAGATATAAAAGATTGGATGACCGATAATTTTCTTTTACTAAATTCAGATAAGACAGAGATATTACTTATTGGCCCGAAAAACCAGTACACACCAGCTCTCACAATTCAGCCTGCGTTTAGAATGATATACTGTTACCACCAGCTCGACAGTGGAAGACCTGGGTGTGATATTAGACAGTAACTTATCCTTTGAAAATCATATCTCCAACATCACAAAAACAGCCTTTTTCCACCTTAGAAATATTGCCAAGCTTAGGAACATTTTATCTGTATCTGATGCAGAAAAGCTGGTTCATGCATTCATGACCTCCAGACTGGACTACTTTAATGCATTACTGGTTGGTTGTCTTGCATCCTCAATTAACATGCAACAGTTAGTCCAAAATGCAGCCGCCAGGGTTCTCACTAGATTCAGAAAATATGATCATATAACCCCAATATTATCATCCCTGCACTGGCTACCTGTTCAGTTTAGAATTAATTACAAAATAGCATTACTTACGTACAAGGCTCTAAACAGTCTAGCTCCCACATACCTAACCAGTCTTCTGATTCGTTACAATCCACCACGATCCTTAAGATCAGAAAACTCCGGACTACTGGTAGTTTCCAGAATCTACAAAAGGAGGTAGGGCTTTTTCATATTTAGCTCCAAAACTTTGGAATAGCCGTCCTGACAGTGTTCGGGGCTCAGACACAGTTTCCCAATTTAAAAGTAGACTCAAGACGCATCTCTTTAATCTGGCATACACATAATTAATTTCTTTACCTCATACTCCAGTACATCTATCCTGAATGGCAAAAACGCTAATTCTTTTCACCTGCTCTTTATTTTTCCACACATCCCGAGGCATCTGGAGATTGTGCCAGCTTCAGTAGACCAAGGCCAACCCTGCAAGGTTCCTGAGGCATCCAGAGAAGGACCTACTCCAGCTGGATTCTTCATGTTGGTTTGGAACTACACATGCTGCTCCTGAGCTTCCAGTGATCCAGACCCCCATCTGCCCTCTGCACCTGCTGACTCATCCCTGTGCTGAACTGGACTTTGTGTTAATTTAAATAACTTCTGTTATACCAAACTTTCAGCTGCATAACACACATGATGTTATACAATTTCTGTTATCTGTTATCACCCAGATGAGGATGGGTTCCCTGTTGAGTCTGGTTCCTCCCAAGGTTTCTTCCTATTGCCATCTCAGGGAGGTTTTCCTTGCCACTGTCGCTGTCACCCTTGGCTTGCTCATCAGGGACAATCTCAGTATCTAGACACATTTGTCTTACACATATATACATTTCCAGAAGTCTTCTTTTCATTTTCTTTCCATTTCTGTGAAGCTGCTTTGAGACAATGACCATTGTTAAAAGCGATATAGAAATAAAATTGAATTGAAATTCCGGACAAATAAAACCTCTGGCGGGCTAAAGATAGGGTACGTGGCTGCCCTTGGTGACCAGCCAGATCATGAACACCAGAGAGAGCTTTCCGTTTCAGGGATTCAGGCAGAACAAACTGAAATTTCTTATGCCTTGTGAGAGGATCTTTGATGGCTCTGTACAAAATACCATTAAGCAAAAAGAGTTTGTCCCACTGCCTCAACAATCTCAAAACATGCAAACCCTCATTTGCACGCTCACGTCTGGAAGGTCTGCACTTCCTACTGACATAAAAAGCCACTCTTGAAACTACTGGATTTTTGTGTTGATGACTTTGCAGTTCAGACAATGAGAGGGTATGGATGACATCGTGGCCATCGGGAACAAGAGAGCTCACATGGTCAGCCAGGGATGTTGCTCTAGAGAGAGCGCCTGCATCCCAATCACCACAAGATAACAAAATGGATGACATCCTCAGCAGTCATGGAAAAATCCATTTCACAGCTTTGTTCAAGTTCAGTGTCAAGTGTTTGTGGCTGGCATGTCAGATGGAATGCCTTCTGCACGGAACCATTTTCCACATTGTTTACATGCTTCAACAGTTCAGAATAAGGCTCAGACAAGAGTCGTTGGCTTACTGGTTTGGTGAACGGGTCACGATTGAGTGCATCCGCCGCAACGTTTAATCTTCCAGGAACATACTTGATCTTAAAATTGTACGGGGCAAGTTTTGAAACCCAGCGCTGCTCGCATGCGTCTAAATTTAGGTTTTGTCATGATATATGTGAGCGGATTGTTATCAGTCCACACAGTGAACTCATGGCCTTTAAGCCAGTGGCTAAACTTGTCACATATGGACCATTTGAGAGCCAAGAACTCCAGTCTATGTGCAGGGTAATTGGCTTGGCTGGGGCTCAAGGACTTGCTGGCGAAGGCTATTGGACGTGCTTTATCCTCACCAGGGGGAACTTGAGAAAGCACAGCACCCAGGCCATCATCTAATGATGCATCAATGCAAAGAATAAAGGGACGCTCAAAGTCAGGGTGAGCAAGTGCTACGTTCTCGAAAAGAGCTCTTTTCAACCCCTCAAAGGCAACATCACATTCAGGAGTCCAGTCTTGGGGAGACAACTCACGGAAAGTTCCTGCTCGATTTCGATTAATCAAACCTTTCACCAACCGTTTTTGGCCAGCTGTCAAATGAAACAGTGGCTTTGCGATCCGTGAACATCCAGGGATGAAGCTTTGGTAGTAAAGGACCATGCCCAGAATAGATCTTATTTTCTTTGGGGAAGGTGTGGAGCCATCCTCTGTCATCAGGTCTTTTTTCAGAAAAGCAGAAATGACCGCTACTTTGTTTTCATCTACGGACACACTAGAACCGCTGATCAAGTGGCCAAAAAATTTGATGAAGCGCCTGAGAAAGTGACACTTTTTTGGAGCCAACTTTAAATTACTCATCCGCAACCGTGAGAACACCACTTCCAAGCGTGTTAAAGCCTCCTGTTTAGAATGGGCGAAAATAAGTAAGTTGTCAAGATAACAAAGGAAGCTGGAAAAGTTGATATCACCAAATATGCTGAGCATCATGCGCATAAAAGATGCTGGGCTATTACACAGGCCTTGAGGAAGACGGTTATATTCAAATAGGCCCATGGGCGTTGTGAATGCTGTGTAGTGCCGATCAGCCACATGGAGAGGAACGTTGTAAAATCCTGATGTTAAATCCATAGACCTAAACAGAAGATTGCCAGCAAGAGCAGCTAGGCAATCTGCCTGAAGAGGCAAAGGATGAGCATCCTTGATAGTCTTCGCATTAAGCCAGCGAAAGTCAGTACAAACCCTTAGAGAGCCATCTTTCTTCCAGACCAGACACGTACTCACTGATGGACTTACTAATGATCCCTTTCTCCTCCATGTCAGAAAGAACCTCTCTTAACTTGTGGTAGTGGGCAGGAGGAATTCTGCGATAGGGTAGACGAAAAGGACGCTCATCGCACAGATGGATCCTGTGGACAAAATATTTCGCCTCTCCACAGTCAAGCTGATCTCTAGAGAAAACATCACAATAGGACACAATAAGACTTGCTAATTCTTCCTTACATGACTTTGAGACCTCACACCCATCAATATCAATGTCCTCCAAACCATACTCGCACAGCAACTGCATTGGGTCTACAGATGGAAAGGGCTTGGTGAAAGTTGAATCAGTCACATTGTGAGATCGGCACAGACCTTGTGTGACAGTAACATCCTCCACTGCCAAACAAGGGGACACGTCAGCCAGCTTTGTGTTACGATGAAGAGTTATTGGAGACTGGGTGGGATTTAGTATTTTCATTGGCACCCATCGATCGCCCCACAAAGGAGACAACACACGCCCAACAAGATCATGACGGGGTGCTGAACGTGATGTGGTGGGTTCAACAATGACAGTGCTACCAAGGGAAATACGAGTGTTACCAGGCAATTTTCCCCAGACAAGGTGCTCACGCCCGGGAAGCAAAGTAACTGCCTGACGAAGCTTAACAGAGCCAAGTTTTTCAGGTCGAGTTGAGCCAGACCAATGAGAAGTACAGCTTAATAGCTCAAGAAATTCCTCACACACAGAGTTGCCGCTTTGACTGGAAATTAGCTCCTAGTATTTCATTTCATCCTTCATCTTCCGAATAACATGTTTGATGACATTACTGCCGATAATAAACTCAGCCTTCTGTCCAGGTACTACCAAAGTAGGCACAATGAACTTAAGCCCATCTACCTCGATTTCCAGGTCATACGTGCATTTAGGATGAACAGTAAGACCACCACAGCCGACTAGAACCATGTTACTGTGAATCACTGAGGGCTGTGGGAGAACACCATCAGCATGTAACTTGGATTCACCTTCTGTACTCAGGGTGCAAGCCATACTGCCAAAATCGAGCAACCCATTAAGTACGGACTGTCGACTGACAGTCACAGAAGCATAAAACAGATCACTAGCTCCATCAATTTTCTGAGATCCCACATACAACACTGTTTTGTCAGGTGGCAACAACTTACAACTATTCACAAAAACTTCTTGTGGGTCAAACGCATCTTTTAGGGGAAGTTCGCCGTCGCCCACGCTAACCCCCTCCGCGCTCTGTTTAGTTTAACTGCGTGGGAGTAGGAAGTAGTTCAGGGTCTGCTGCCCTGGTACAGTTACTCTTAAAGTGTCCAGGTTTGAGGCAGTTACAACAAAGCCTCTGGCGCATACAGTGAGTATACGTTGTGTGCTCCTTAGACTGACACACTCTACATGCTGGACTAATGTTGGGCTTCGAGACTGAGGCTTTGCTAGAACATGCAGGGTTGGATGTTGACAGTGAGGCAGTACATAGTGCTAAAACCTTACCCATCATGTCAACCAGCTGCTGTGCATCAGTATTTGAAACAAAAGAGGCAGCATTGGGGTTTAGCTGAACAGTGGAACTTAGTGGCTGACCTGATGGGAGCTCAGGATGTTTCGGGGGACTGGATACTGGATCATCACAGACAATCACAGTATTCTGACGGCAAGCAGACACAGGTGGGTTCTAATAGAAGCTCTTTTCAAGTCCCTACGGTGACAATCTAGCCGCTCTTGAACCTCAGCCGCACCCCACTGTTCAGCAGGCTTGAACTGAAAAGACAAGGCAAGTGCAGGATCTGGACAGTGAGAGACAAACATCATAACAGCTTCAGCTGCTGGGTTTTCAACACATTTGTTCCGCCCACGCAAACACTCATCAGCCACATCGATTGCCTTATTCAGCCTTATCCAATAGTCCATTGGACTCTCATCAACTTTGGGAAGTGTGTTGTAAAAATCAGCCATAGGCCTATTTGAATACGCTAACGCGCTGAAATTACGCTTTAGATTATCAAACACTGTGCTAGCGGGCACTGCAGCAGTTGGTCCAGGAAGGCTACACAAGGATACTTTAACTACATCCCTCGCTTTTCCCGCTAACCTAGCTAAAATAAAATCCCAGGCCTCAGCATCAATAACACATTTCCTACTGCTCAGATAAGTGCGCATCATGTCTTCCCATTCATGCACAGTAAATTAATCACTTTTATCACCTCTGAAGAATGGTGGAGGCATAACATCATGTTGCACAATAACTTTCAGCTTAGAAGCATCAACACATCCACTAGAATGCTGCACATTTGGCATGGACTGCATGAAGGTCGGCTATTGTGTTAAATTGAGACTGGTTGAAATGCTCTCACCAATTTTCTGTGCCAAATCAGAAATAATACCCCCTAAGGACTCAGTAATAACACGACCAGTATTTGGGCATGTAAAAGGAGTGGAACAAGCAGTTGGACTCACTGAGGCACCAATAGCTAAATCAGATGCATGCGCTAGGTCAGTTTCAGCAAAAAGAAAGATCTACCCCTACCTGTCATGGGTCTAGCTGGTTGTAGTGCTAGACCGGCTGATGGTGTTGCCGTGGGCATGAAGGTAGGCATGTACGCAGAGGGGTTCAACAGAAAAGAGTCTTTTATTTAAACACGCAACTCAAAAACAGAACAAAGGAACTAAAACAACAAACTCAAACTAAGACTAGGGCTCAGGAAAAACACAGGAACAGGAAGGGAACTGAACACAGGAGACCAGGAGCTGACACAGGGAACCAGGAGCTGACACAGGGAACTAGGGATGAGGAAACATGGAGCTGGAGCTAACTAAGACACAGAGGGGAACTAAAGACAGGGACTGGAGACTGGAGGCACAGAGACTGGAGAGACAGGAGACAGGGAGGGCTAGACAGGAGACAGGGCTAGACAGGAGACAGGGCTAGACAGGAGACAGGGCTAGGGGCACAGAGACTGACAGGAACTAGACTAGCTGGGTTAGTGAGGTTAGTACGCTACATGTTGTACTGGGGACACTGGAGGCTGACCTAACCGGGTTAGTGGCTAATAGTGTTAGTACTGACCTAGGGGACTGGAAGACAAAAGGCAGGGCACACATGAGGCTATACCAAACTAGCGGCCAACCTACTAGTGACCAGAACCACTAGCAGTCACTCCCACTAGAGATTAGCCTACTGGAGGCTAACCCTACTAGGGGCTAACCCTACTAGCCGTCAAGGCCTACTAGCGGCTAACCCTGCTAATGGCTAAACACTCATGTGGCTACACATACAAGGGAAAAGACCAGAAGGCAAAACAGTACTTACACAGGACACAGGAGGAGACACAGCCTAACTACACAGTGAACAAAGCAGCTCCATGAATCCACAGACACAAGGAACATCAAGAAAACAAAACTAGAGCCCTCTGATAACTAAGGTTACAAAACATAAATCAAATATAAACTCAAAGTAACAAAAAGGAATGCCCACATGATGGTAATCCAGACAAACAAACAAACACCAACAGACACTCAGACAATCACAAACAATCAGACACAAACAATGCTCGACCCAGTTTCCCAGAACAAACTGCTATTTATAGAAAGTTTTAATGAGCCACCTCAGTTCAGGTGAGCCTCATCACCTGACTGAGGTGCCTTCTGGGAAACTGAGTCAACCAACAGGAACTACACAAAGACAGACAGACATGAACAGTGACCTCTAGTGGAGGTTCCTAACACTACCAAAACATAGAGGTGAAACTTCAGACAAGTTCTCTGTATGAGGGAGCATAGTCCCTCTACCCCTACCTACTGAGAACACAGCACTGGGCTGTCGCAGAGGGCTAAAATTATCCTGACTGACAGTGTCCTCAAACATGACTTAATTAACGTAGAGATCACAAAGAGAAATGTAATAACTGTCTGAAAAAAAAACAGGAAAAAAAAGAAAAAAAATTGAATCACAACCTTACATAAATGAATTTCTGTGCACTCTGCAGAAACACCCATGCACTAGGACTCTTATAAAATAATTAAACATTCAGTACAATGCTGGTAGGAAAAAGAGAAAAAAAAATCAACACGCGACAATCACTAAAAAGCAGCGTGAACACTGTACAAAAACATTTAAAAAAATCAATAATGAACGTGCAGCAGCACGAAAACAGTTAGCAAACTTAGTCACGTTGAATGTGCTGCTAAACAGTTCAATGCCTTTCAAAGACACAAAGACGCTGAATAATCACTGATAAAAGCCAAAACAGCTTTCCACCATACCTCATTGAGTCTAAGTGCTTGAGCGAAAACATCCAAATATGAGCAATGGACGAGATGACATCAGGAGATGAGACAAAAACGCGAGGCGGTTTCTGCAACTGGCGAAACACTCCTCTGATTGCTCTGAAGCAACGTGCAGCGCATGCGCAGTTTATCGAAGCAGCACTTCCGGTGAGCGGCGAGCAGCCGACCAAGTAAAATCCAAAGGGTCACGGCACCACGTGTAACCGGTCACTCCAGTTAAAACTGCACTCTCCGTTGTGTGAATTAGACATAAGACACAGGTGGCGGTTCACTGGAAGCCTTTAATCTCTGACACATAAAACAGACAGCCTTTGATTTGATTTCTCTTGATTTGATTTGCCCTTGATTTCTCTCTTCCATACAGTTTCATCAGGGAAAGGGAAGAGGAGGGGAGGGAACAAAACAGGAAGTTGTGCTGGCTTTAGTTGACATCACAGAATTTTAAAGGGAAAGGGACTCATCTCAGATAGGCACTTGTATCAGGTATTGAAATGAACAATTTTGTGTAAATTCAAATTATTTTGCATTAAACTCCAACAGGTTTCTATACCTGTTACATCAGCTCAGTCGATCCATTATCGTTTACAGACCCCCAGGGCCGTACTCTGAATTTCTTTGTGAATTTGCAGGTTTCCTCTCAAACCTTGTCGTCTTTGTAATTGTTAATTGCTGGAGACTTTAATATTAATTTTGAGAATCCAGAAGACCCTCTGACGACAGCATTTATGTCCATATTGGACTCAGTAGGAGTAAATCAGTGTGTAGTAGGACCCCCTCATAAAGCAGGTCACACTTCAGATTAAGTATGAGAAATATAACCACAATTCCACAGTGTGAAGCTATTTCAGACCACTGTCTTGTCTTGATTAAAGTGTGTTATAGTAATAATGTACGCACAGCGCCGTGCTACCACATTAAACGTACATTCACATCAAATACCGCACAGAGCTTTATCAATAATCTCCCAGAGTTATCCACTTTGATTGGATCGCCATGTGCCTCCACAGAATTCAATCAGGTGACTCAACATTTAGAGTCAACATTTCGTTATAGCTTAGATAATGTAGCTCCAGGTAAAACGAAAATGATTAGAGATAAGAAACTCGCTCCTTGGTATAATGACCACACACGCACTTTAAAACAAACCGCTCGAAAATTTGAACGTAAATGGCGCCAAACTCATTTGTTAGTATTCCAAATAGCTTGGAAGGAGAGCATCCTGAACTATAAGAAAAGCTCTCAGTGATGGTAGATCAACGTATCTCTCCACTCTTATAGAAAATAACAAAAATAACTTGAGATTTTTATTTAACACTGTAGCTAAATTAACTAAAAACAGGACCACTGCAGAAATCTCCACAACATCATGCAGTAGGGATGACTTGTACATTAACTTTTTCAATAATAAAATCATAAATATTACGCACAAAATTCAGGCTTTGAAAGCAGGCAATTTAAGTTATATAGATGATAAACTAACCAATTAACTTTTCACTCAGCAGTGGGTATATTCCCAAATCTTTTAAATTTGCATTTATTAAACCACTAATTTAGAAACCTGATCTTGACCCCTGTCACCTGTCCAATTACAGGCTGATATGAAACCTCCCTTTTATTATCTTTTATCTGGATTCTGGAAAAGATAGTAGCACAGCAACTATGTTCAAATCTACATACAGTAGGAATGGAATAAACAAATTGTATCAGTCAGGATTTAGGCCTCATCACAGCACAGAGACAGCACTTGTTAAAGTAGTAAATTACCTCCTATTGGCCTCTGATCAGGGTCACTAAACTTGTGTTACTCAACCTCAGTGCAGCTTTTGTCACTATTGATCATAGTATTCTCCTTCACAGATTAGAAAATGTATTAGGAATTAAGGGAACTGCCCTCTTGTGGCTCAGATCCTATTTGACTGATCGTTATCAGTTTGTAGATTTAGATGGTGACCATTCCTCATGTTCTCAAGTGGAGTTTGGTGTTCCACAGGGTTCAGTTTTAGGCCCACTGCTTTTTTCTCTTTACATGCTTCCTCTGGGTAACATCATTCGTAAAGCATGGTATTAGATTTCATTGTTATGCTGATGACAAACAGTAATACGTCTCAGCAAAACCAGATGAGAAAAACCCGTGTAATGGAAATATATTAATTATGTATTAATTTGTAATTGTGCCATGTAAACTATAGAAGCTTTAAACTTGTTTGACGAAGCTTAGAAACGCAAGGCCGAGAATAGTACACAAACAACCTGATTGTAACTGTAATGTAGGAACTTCATGTTGATTATGTTAGCGGCGATGTTTGCGTATAAAATGGGACAGCTGAAAGAAGGAGATCACCTTTCCTCATGCTGCAATTGTTTAATGTATGAGACTGGTCCTTTGTGACTTTGCTCTTACCCAGTGTATGAATTACTTGTCTTTATAATATTTTCAGAATTTCAGAGGTTCTAGTCATAGCACCACAAGCAGATAGAAGCAAGCTTTCTGATCACACTGTAACTTTAGATGGCCTTTCTGTTCCATCAAGTGCAACAGTAAAAGACCTCGGTGTGATTATAGATTCCAGCCTTTCGTTTGAAGCTCATGTAGATAATATTACCAGGATAGCTTTCTTTCACCTTAGAAATATTGCCAAGATAAGAAACATATTGTCACTAAATGATGCAGAAAAACTAGTTCATGCTTTTATCACCTCTAGGTTGGACTATTGTGACGCCTTACTGTCTGGTTGTTCAACTTTTAGGTGTATAAACAAGCTTCAGTTAGTACAGAATGCAGCAGCGAGAGTCCTCACTAGAACCAGAAGATACGAGCACATCACCCCTGTCTTATCTACACTGCATTGGCTCCCTGTCAAATTTCACATTGATTTTAAGATACTACTTTTGACGTATAAAGCATTAAATGGTCTCGCGCCACAGTATTTGAGTGAACTGTTAGTGTCTTACGATCCGCCACGCCTACTTCCAAGGATGCAGGCTGCCTGTCAGTACCACGTATTATTAAAACTACAGCAGGGGGCGGAGCTTTTTCTTACAAAGCCCCAAAGTTATGGAATAGTCTTCCTGTTAATGTTCGGGACTCAGACACAGTCTCAGTGTTTAAGTCTAGGCTAAAAACCTATTTATTTAGCGCAGCATGTTTGTAAATAGATGAGCCTTAGGTAAAGGAGCAGATCTGGGGGACTCATGGACGTAGAGTATTCTGGTGAACTGCTATGTTTAGATGCTGTCCTCCCCACTCTCATTGTTCACTCAGGTTTGTTGACGGTGAGGTGATTGGTTGCTTTACATCTCAGTTCCCCCTCATGTCTGTGTTTCCTTCTGGCTTCTCACTTTTAGTTATGCTGTTGTAGTTAGTCCTGCCGGAGTCCCTGCTTGCACTCTGCACTAAATATACATTCACCTCATACATTGTTTGACTGTGACCATACCTAACTGCCATCTCTCCTTATTTTCTGTTCTCTCCTCTCTCTCCCTCTCTCTTTTCCCTCTTTCTGTCTCTCTGTCGTGCTATACATGTCGCTCCTGAGCTGCCAGTGAACCAGACCACTCTGGTCTGTCTGGGATGCGTGTAGTGACTGGGACCAGTTCCACTTTTCCACGAAGACGGTCCTGTCCTCGACTGATGCCAACAGCTGTTCTCTGGGGACCTGTGACTTCAGTTGTTCGATAGCTCAGGACTGGAATCTCCTAGAGTCTACCTGAGCCTCCAGGAACAAACTGGACTCCTTTTAATTTTAATTTTAACACATCTCCTGTTACACTGAACTTCCAGTACACATTATTATGCTGATCAATCCCTGCTATCCGTTATCACCCAGATGAGGATGGGTTCCCTGTTGAGTCTGGTTCCTCTCAAGGTTTCTTCCTATTACCATCTCAGGGAGTTTTTCCTTGCCACCGTCTCCCTCGGCTTGTTCATCAGGGACAATCTTATCATTTTAATTCATACACATTCATATTGCATACAAACTTACTTCTTTTGATTGTGTGAAGCTGCTTTGCGACAATGTCAACTGTTAAAAGCGCTATACAAATAAAATGTAATTGAATTCTATGGTAACACAAGTACAAATTAGACATTCTTGTTGGAAATCACAGATGCCATGTCCTCTGGGCTAAAGAGGAGGGAGACCTGCTCTTTCATTTTATCAGCATTTAGTTCAAAAGCCAGCATATGGTATGGGCAGCTTACATGTTTTAGAAGGCACTATGAATGTTAAAGTATGAAAGGCCTACAATCTCACCTCGACACCTCATCACATTCATATCATCATGAACAACTTCTTTATCTGCAGCATGGTACAGGACCACTTTGATTTTGTGCTGCCGCGTTATTGTTCATTTAGATTCGCTAGTCAAATCACATCAGAACACAGCCTGTGGGGCTCCAGTGCTGAGAGTGAGAGAGGCTGAGACGCGTCCACCCATCCTTACAGCCTGTGGTCTCCCAGTTAGGAAATTAGAGATCCACTGACACAGAGATGAGCTGAGTCCCAGATGCTCCAGTTTGGTGGTGAGTGTGGAGGTAATTATGGTGTTAAATGCTGAGCTGTAGTCGATGAAAAGCATTTTAACATAATTCCTCTAGGTGAGTGAGTGTTGTGTGGAGGAGATGCGAGATGGCATCATCTGTGGAGCGGTTCGGGCGGTATGCAAACTGTAGTGGGTCCAGAGTGTCAGAGATGATGAAGTCTCTGACCAGCCGCTCAAAGCATTTCATCACCACTGAGGTGAGGGCTACAGGTCGATAGTCATTGAGGGAAGCAGGATGTGGTTTCTTCGGAACAGGAACAATGATGGACTCTTTGAAGCATGTGGGGATCACCGACTGAGATAAGGAGGTTGGATATCTCTGTGAACACAGGTGCAAGCTGGTCTGCGCAGGCTCTGAGGACTCGACCTGAGATGCCGTCTGGTCCTGCTGCTTTCCTGATGTTCACTCTCCTGAAGGCTCTCCCCACGTCATGCTCGGAGATGATGAACGCGTTCAGTGACTTCCTCTCTGCAGCCGTTAGCGCCACTAGCATTAGCAACGCTAGCATCTTTAGCTGCAGCCTCGAAGCGAGCATAGAAGGTGTTCAGCTCGTCTGCCAGAGTCATGTCCGCGTTCGTCATACCGGATGTTGGAGCTTTATAGTCCGTTCTCCCTGCCAGAGTCACTCTTTGGAGTTGTGACTCTAGTTTCCTTCCGTAGCGCTGCTTCCCTCTTTAACCGCCTTCCGGACGCTATAGGACGCAGCCTTGTACTGGTTCATGTCCCCCGATGCAAGTCCCGCGTTGTAGGCAGCGGCGCGAGATCTCAGAGCGTCGCGGATGGTTTTATCCTCCCACGGCTTGGTTTCTGCACGGTATCATCCGCTAGTTTCCCGACGAATCCCACGACCGCTTGCGTAAACATGCTGACGTCATCGGAGCTGTTCCGGACATGTCCCAGTCTGCGTCATCGAGTGCGTCCTGAAGCGCGGCCACCGATTGGTCCGTCCAGCGCGCGACCCCCTCTGAACCGGAAGTTCCTGCTTAAGCCTTTGTTTATTTTGGCATGAGGAAGATGGGGCATGGTCGGATTTCCCAAACGGTGGACGAGATTGTGCCTTGTAGCCGTCCTTGACTGTTGTATAAAATGATCCAGTGTCCTTTCACCCCTGGCTGGGCATGTGATGTGCTGATGAAAGTTCGGCGCTGCGCGTTTGGCACTGTTAAAGTCCCCGCCACAATGAGCGCAGCGTCCCGGTGCTGTGTCTGGTGCTGTGAGAGTGCCTCATGCAGCTCACATAAGGCAGTGTCCGTGTCCGCTTGTGGTGGAATAAACGGCGCTGATTATGACCGATGTAAACTCCCGAGGAAGATAAAAAGGACGACACTTGATGGTCAATAGTTCCAGGTTGGGTGCGCAGGAGCGTGCGAGAGGAACAACGCTCGCGCTGTTGCACAGCTGCTGTTCACCATTAAACACACGCCGCCTCCCCTTGTCTTCCCCGTGTCCCTTGTCCTGTCCATGCGGTGAACAGCCGGCTGGATGGCGTGGTCCGGCACCGCTGGGTTCAGCCATGTCTCGGTGAAGCAGAAGATGCAGTCCCGAATGTCTCTCTGGAATTTTATCCTGGCCCTGAGGTCATCGAAAGTGACTGGACGTTGGCGATAGGCAGAGGAGTGCGGTGTGCACGGGCTCTCAGCCTGTTCCACCCTCGGGGCCGCGCTTCGCGTCGCGTCCTTTGTTTTCCCTCAGGATCTCACTCGGCCAGCTCGGATCCGGAGTCAAAAACGTCGAATTGTGAGTACATTGTAGACCAATAGAAATAAGAGCATCTCTATCGTACCTAATGCACTCAATTGTGATGAATTGGCCGGATTAAAGTTACTAGAAATTAAATAAAAAGACGAAAACAAAGTAAAGTCGGTCGGAGCAGTCGTGACGGCAGCCGACCTCACCGGCGCCATCTTGGTAATCCATCTTTAAAGATGTATGTTCTCTTTGATCTATTGTGAATAAAATATTGGCTCATGTGACAAGTCTTTTAGTTTAAATTTTATTAAAATAAGAAAAAAATATATTTCTGGAATTTGGGTTGTGCTAACAAATGTTGTGAATTATGTGCTGGAATTCGATTTAAGTAAGCACATGCTTTTACACTGACTCACACATACACATAGACTTCTGAGTATCAGAATGTACAGTATGAGGACAAACTGAGAACTTCACCACCCTGGATTATGTCATCATTTAACTTCATCATTTGAGCAAAAAGATTATACAAATAACTAGGTTGCCCATAATCTTATATTCATGAGCACAGACACAGACACACTCAAACACACACACACACACACACACACACACACACACACACACACACACACACACACACATCAGTGATGTGTTTGTTGGGTGTACAAGATAGTGACCCCATGTCAGTTGTATTTGTTCAGTCCTAAAATGTTGCTTTCTTGCTGAAAAATCTAAATAAATTAGTTAAACATTATATAAACATCACTCACCACAACACAAAGTCAAAATCCACCAGGCTTTGTAGTTCAGCCTGACGCTCATGCCATATCAAGGGCGGCTCTGTGTGACATGCAAACATGCAAAGCATATGTTTTTTTTTGTTACAGTAGTTGATTGTTAAGCGTCAAAAACTGTCAAACAAATAAATACACAAAAACAAAATGTTAAAATGGGTATGAAGGTTCCAGTCTGTTCCTATATTTCTAAAATATTTTTCTCTTATTTCATACTTTATATTCTTATTTAAAATGTACTTTTTCTTTTTTAGGTCATCAGCATTTGTATAAGCATTTCACTGTTTGTAATCCTTTAATTAATTATCAGGTTAAGCTGTTTAAATGTTTTGGCACCCTTAGAAGTTGATGCATGACCATGCATATACAGAAAAATCTGTACAGCCAATTGGATTAAAAAGTAAGTCGAACAGATTTAGTTATTTTGAAAAACTGAAAAGTCTTACTGAACCAGTTTCTAACAATTGTTCAGTATGTTGGAATTAATTTGAAGTAAGCTCATGCTTTTACACTGACTCACACATACACAGAAACATGCATATGTGAGTGTGGGAAACAAACAAAAACCTGCACCACCCCGCATTACTTCATTCTTTAAGTTCACCAAGGACACAAAGATCATAAACACACACACACACACACACACACACACACACACACACACACACACACACACACACACACAGAGTAATACGTGGAACAAATTTTACTTTAATGTAGAACATTATGGTTATTCATTTAAATTAATCAATTTAAATATTTCAAATATATACAAGTTAAATAAAAATAAGGGTTAAATGTCATATCTAGTCAGGTATTAAGTCATGCAGATGAATTTTGCCTAATAGCCAATCGAGTCCAGTTAAATGTTTACATATTTTCATATAATATTTTTACAAAATTCATCTTATAAATACATTATCTTCCTGATCTTTCAGCAGAATTGAGAACATTTTAATCCTATGGATTGTTTTAAAACACTTTAAGGAACACTACCCATACTGGTTACTCCAGGTAAGATAGAAGAATGTGCATTCTTTTGTGCAGCTATTGAAATTATTTTTAGGGTTAGCAGGAAAACCCTGGGGTCAAAATAAGGCAGAGGATTCCTTCTGTCTTACTACGTCACTAAGTCCTTATTTAATTATTCTAAGAATAGAATTTGAATGGCCATATCATAGCAAACGGACATGATACAATCATAAACACAGTATCACAGTGGAGCTTCTTGAGCCAAGAATCTAAAACCTATGCAGAACTCAAATGGTCCATGTCATTAGGGTATTATTAGTGCTTCAGAGCTGTATAACTGGTGTGTGCATCTAAAAAGCCTGCATTTACATGAACATTTAAGCATTTGGCAGACCTCTTATCCAGAGCGACTTATAAAAGTGCTTAGGTTTCACTCATTAGATCCTTACAACCTCAAGGTTGTATTTATTTTGGTAATATTTTTTATTTGGGTGGGTGGGGGAGGGGAACAAATATTTAAAATTGTTTTACCTAAATTGCATTTAGTAAATATAATATGCCACATATCTGTATCTTTCTTCAGCTAGAAGTTTGCCTACTGCTGTTTATTTAAGTAAAACAAATAACTTGTCCATCTGAGTGATGACTGAGCGGTAACATGTAAGAGCACTTTCCAAATTTATCACAACATTTCAAGCTGCTGACTCATTTGTCACAATTCAGTGTGATTTGTGCAGTGTTCATTACAACAACAATTATAGATAATAATGATGATAATGACACTAGCAACAGTAACTCAATTGCAAAAACACCAATGTGTACTCATTTTTTATGAAAAAGAAAGTTTAGGATAAATACATGGATCTGTCAGTATGTAAGAAATAATAACGTGACGACATAAAAAAAATGGTTGATATTATAATCATTATAATTATAATAATGGATGCCTATATACTTGATTATATTAAATATTAAATATATTTAAATATTAAATATATTAAAAAGTATTAAATATTACAATTAATAAAAGAGAGGAAAAAAGGTCATGAGCCATACCGCTTACTTTTTTATCTGCATTAAGATTTATATTAATATAAATGTATTATCAAAGATGAAACAGCATTTAGTAAATAGTGTGGTAAATGTGTTTAAATTAGTGTCAGCATGTCAGTGATGTGTCAGAGACAAAGTTAAAATGGACCAGACACTTCTGTTTAGCCTGACAAACATGCCACAACAAGGCAGCTCTGGGATCTGACTTTTAGACATCCTCATGAGTGTGACCTGTGCTTTTCATTCCAATTGTTAAAAATAAATGGTATAGGACTAGGATTGGAAACAAAACATTTACACCACAGGGCAACCTGTATGTCCAGGGTGTCAAGCTCATTAATAAAACTGGGGATCCACATCTGCCCCACACATACTCTCTACTGGTGTCCCACAGGGCTCAGTACTTGGTCCTCTTCTGTTCTCCCTTCTATACCCGGTCTCCTGGTAAGGTCTTATCATCATCATGGATTTACATACAATTGTTATGCAGATGACACTCAACTTATTCTCTCCTTTCCTCCCTCTTACACTAAGGTTTCCACTCGGATCTCAGCATGTCATCCTGGATGGCAGCTCATCTGCTGAAGCTCAATCTGAGTAAAACCAAAATTCTGTTCATCCCTGGTGACTCATCCCCAGTCAAGACCTTGTGATCTCCCTGAACAATAATCAAATCACTCCTTCAGCCACTGCCCGCAATCTTGGGGTAACCATGGACAATCATCTGTCATTTTCCCCACACATCGCTAACCTTACTCGCTTTTGTCAATTTCTTCTTCACAACATCAGAAGAATCCACCCATTCTTTCTTCACAGGCTACTCAGGTGCTTGTTCAGTCCCTTGTTATTTTAAGACTGGACTACTGCAACTCAGTCCTGGCTGGCCTGCCTCTGTCCATGATTCATTGTCTGCAACTGATCCAGAATGCAGCAGCACGTCTCGTTTTGAACCTTCCCAAGTTCTCCCACACCACCCCACTCCACCTGTTAGGAACCTTTACTAGAGGTCACTGTTCATGTCTGTCTGTCTGTGTGTAGTTCCTGTTGGTTGACTCAGTTTCCCAGAAGGCACCTCAGTCAGGTGATGAGGCTCACCTGAACTGAGGTGGCTCATTAAAACCTTCTATAAATAGCAGTTTGTCCTGGGAAACTGGGTCGAGCATTGTCTGAGTGTTTGTGATTGTCTGATTGTCTGTTGGTGATTGTTTGTTTGTCTGTCTGTTTGGATTACCATCATGTGGGCATTCCTTTTTGTTACTTTAAGTTTATATTTGGTTTATGTTTTGTAACCTTTGTTTTCAGAGGGCTCTAGTTTTGTTTCCTTGATGTTCCTTGTGTCTGTGGATTCATGGAGCTGCTCTGTTCAGTGTGTAGTTAGGCTGTGTCTCCTCCTGTGTCCTGTGTAAGTACTGTTTTGCCTTCTGGTCTTTTCCCTTGTATGTGTAGCCACATGAGTGCTTAGCCATTAGCAGGGTTAGCCGCTAGTAGGCCTTGACGGCTAGTAGGGTTAGCCCCTAGTAGGGTTAGCCTCCAGTAGGCTAATCTCTAGTGGGAGTGACTGCTAGTGGTTCTGGTCACTAGTAGGTTGGCCGCTAGTTTGGTATAGCCTCATGTGTGCCCTGCCTTTTGTCTTCCGGTCCCCTAGGTCAGTACTAACCCCATTAGCCACTAACCCGGTTAGGTCAGCCTCCAGTGTCCCCAGTACAACATGTAGCTACTAACCTCACTAACCCAGCTAGTCTAATTCCTGTCGTCTCTGTGCCCCTAGCCCTGTCTCCTGTCTAGCCCTGTCTCCTGTCTAGCCCTGTCTCTCCAGTCCTGTCTCTGTGCCTCCAGTCCTGTCTCTCCAGTCTCCAGTCCCTGTCTTTAGTTCCCCTCTGTGTCTTAGTTAGCTCCGGCTCCATGTTTCCTAATCCCTGGTTCCTTCTGTCAGCTCCCTGTCTCAGCTCCTAGTTCCCTGTGTCAGCTCTTGGTCCCCTGAGTTCAGATCCCTTCCTGTTCCTGTATTTTTCCTGAGCCCTAGTTTTAGTTTGAGTTTGTTGTTTTAGTTCCTTTGTTCTGTTTTTGAGTTGTGTTTGTTTAAATAAAGGACTCTTTCTGTTGAACCCCTCTGCCTTCATGCCTACCATCATGCCCACGGCAACACCATCAGCCGGTCTAGCACTACAACCAGCTAGACCCATGACACCTCCGCTCCCTGCACTGGCTTCCTGTAGCTGCCCGCATCAAATTCAAAACCCTGATGCTTGCCTACAAAGCTAAAAATCGCCCAGCACCCATTTACCTCTCTGCTCTAATCAAACCACACACTGCACCGCGTTCCCGCCGATCCTCCAGCACTGCTCGCCTCATTCCACCATCTCTCAGGGATCGAGGGCGGCATTCATCCAGACTCTTTTCTGTTCTGGCACCTAGAACGTATCTGTAAACCTGACACCTCTGTAAACCTCTGGCACCTAAAACGTATCTGTTTTTCCAATACTTGGACTAATCTCCCTGACAAAAAAAAAAAAAAAAAAACTCTTCCCAGTTGTGTTTGACTAAAGGCACTTAGTTAGTAACCTAGTAAGTATCTATCCTGTGATGTAAACTTTAAAGCACTTTTTGTAAGTTGCTCTGGATAAGGGCTGAACTTTCCACCAAAGAAAGGTGATGTGGGAAAAATAATTCTGTGACTGAATATCAGTTAAACACTTGGTGTTGTATTTGCATGATAAAACAGTAGAAATCACAAAAATGTTTAATAGTGGAAGTAGGAGTAGCAAAAATATTTTTTGTGATTTTGGGTTAATGCTGATAGTGTACATCTTTAAAACCTGTAAACATTTACAATTATTTTCACG
Organism: Clarias magur; assembly: GCA_013621035.1. Lineage (NCBI taxonomy): Eukaryota > Metazoa > Chordata > Actinopteri > Siluriformes > Clariidae > Clarias > Clarias magur. The sequence goes on from QNUK01001318.1 coordinate 43,412, forward strand.
TTCCTGTACTTTTTCCCACTGTTGTTTATTTAAATAAAACATCCATCAAAGGAGCTATTACATTTAACTGCGGACTAATATTATATCTAAATATCAACCTGCTGACTCATTTGCTGACATTTGTTACAATTGACAGATAAATTAAACAATTTATATGTAATGTTCCATAATAATAGTTCTTTCACTAACAACAATAAAGCCAAAGGCCAATTTGTACTCCATTATTTAATGACAAAGCAAGTGGAGGATAATTACATGAGTTCATCATGTACAAAAGTAATCTGATAATGTTGTAGATACAGAAATGAAAAGAAATAATTATTCATATCATGAAATAATAACTTATGCATAAGGTAAGGTGTCACAATTAGTAAAGGTAGTACGTATGTAGAAAGGCTGAGTCTAAAAGGGAAAGTTGGAGAAGGTGGTTACATCTATAATGTTGACATGACCGTTCTTAGTGTGTCTCCAATAAAGCAGTAGCTGTTAGAGCCTACAGTGAACTTTGATTGAAATACTGTAGGCTGTATGACATCAGACAGCAGAGTCAGAATATACCATAATACAGAAAGTGTCAAAAACTTCTACATGCTCTGTACATTCGAAGTCTGATTAAAGACTGACATATTACCGATTGTGTATGTACAGGTGTCTGTTTGTGCTTTCAGGAACTGGTGTAACAGGAAAGTGGAATAGTTGAAGGAGCTGCCAAAGCACGCACACACACACACACACATGGAATGTGAACTTATTTTTTTTTTACTTAGATTCAATTATTTGTCACATGTACTCTACAGCACTGATTTTTTAAAATATAAATATAACTGGGGTGAGAGCGCAGACTCAGCCAGGATACGGCGCCCCCTGGAGCAGATAGGGTAGAGGGCCTTGCTCGAGGGCTTAACAGTGGCAGCGTAGCCCTACTTGGTGTTAAACCTCATCTGACTTTGATCAGCAACCCAGAGCCTTAACCATCTGAGCCACTGAAACATGCAGAAAAGAATAAAAGCCAGCTCTGCTAAAATTGTGCCTCCTGAGACATTCCTGCATAAATACACAACCGCCTATAGGTCCACCTCAAGTGCTGTGTTATCTGGCACCACGATGCAGATCCTAGACTAGGACCTACACGGCTGGTTAGAAACAAGTCCTGTAAGTTGTGAGGATGTGACTTGTTACTCCAGTACAATAAATACTGATCAGATCAGATTATGAACACCCATGTTCTTCAAACAGTTCCTGAAGAAAGTTTGCAGTGTGTGAGATGATGCCTAATGTACCCCACCCCTGACAGGCATCACCGAAATGAAAAATGACTGAACTAACAGTGCTACGCCCCACACTATACTTATAATGTACATCTTTTGTTTATTAAAGATAAGAGATGAGATGAATCTTTATTAATCCTGAGCGAAGTTGCAGTTCTGCAGCAGTATTAAACAACACAGTAAACGACATTAGACTGTGAAGAGCAATAAGACCAGTCACATGAAACAGAATAAACATGAGTAGAAAAAAGTACCCTATACACAGTAAAGTCTACACAATGTATAAAGAGATCTCAAGATGAAATATTAAATATACATATACAGTTTACATTTTATGGAGGTTTTAGTGGTTTCCTATAAAGCATGCTTATTGTTTTGCATATCACAATGTTTCACGCTAATGCTACAGACGTAATTCAGTACTTTTACCGTACCATATTTTCTTTAAATGATCCTCTCAAATGTTATGTGCAGGCGGCGCGGTGGTGTCGTGGTCAGCACTGTCGCCTTGCACCTCCAGGGTCTGGGTTCGATTCCCGTCTCTGTGTGTGGAGTTTGCATGTTCTCCCTGTGCTCGGTGGGTTTCCTCCTGGTACTCCGGTTTCCTCCCAAAGGCATGTAGATTGGTATTTCCAAATTGTGTGTATGTGTGCGTGCTCTGTGATGGATTGGCTGTACCCTACCTTGTGCCCCAATTCACCTGGGATAGGCTCCAGTGACCCTGAATTCCCGTAGAATAAAGTGGTATAGATGGTGAGTGAGTGAGTTATGTTATGTACAGTACACAGTATTTTTATTTATTTATTTGTTTATTTAATTAGGGACTGCACACTAAGCTCTGCTTGGGTAACCAATGCCGCATACATGGGGCATATAGCACACGGCTAACTTTCTACTTTGTATACATTAAGTGTGTTTTTAATTAAACATTTTTAAAATTATTTTTGTAAACAATTTCATGTAGACAAAATCATATTTTAAATAAAATAATGGTATTTATTGACATTGTATATATTTGTCGAATCAGTCTTCTGTTGGTGAATATGATGAAACTGATGTTAGGAGCTAAAGGCAAAATACTACTCATAAGTCATTATGAAGTCCAAAAGAGAATCACACACACATACACACACACACACACACACACACGTAGTGCAGACAATCAATATTTTGTAACAGTGCTTTGATACATTTTAGCCGTCTCTTAAAAATGTGAAGGTTAATTGTATAAAATATGACCTCATAAACATGACTTTATGTCAATGCATGTGATTCTGGGAAGTTCATCAACCTTCAACGAACACGACACCAAGAGATCACAAAACAACTTATTTTACAGATTATGTTTAACCACTAGGTGGCAATAGAGGACTACTGTACAACAGGCTGCCTGCTGTGTGTATTACAGACTAGCAGAGTTCACATCAGTGCGCTTGTACTCTTTGAAAGACATTGCAAGTATCACACACTGTTTTAATGTGTGTAACAATGTAAACTTTGTACATTTTCATTTTCCTCACACAAAATGTATTGCCTCAATAATGTTTAATTCATTCTAAACAACATCCTAAATCCTGAGGATTTTTGGGGGGAAAAAAGGACAGAATTGTCATTGTGCATTAAAACTGTCATTTCTAAGCCCCTGAAACAGAAAGAAACATTTATTTGACAAATTACTTGTTTTTATCGCTATAACTATAAAACTTTATAATAGTTTGTTCAGTGTGCACAGGTATTGTAAATTGTCATGGTTTTCCACATATTTATTTCTGCTTTTGCATTTGCTTTAACTTTTGTGTTGTGGGACTTTTAGTCCAGACTTTCGCTGCCTCTGTTCACTGGTTCTTGTCACTTTCTGATTGGCTGCTTTATTTAAAACCTGTGCTTCAGTTTAGTTTGGACTTGTGTTTCCTGATTTGGTTTGTGTCGTCTCTGTTTCCTTGTACAGTTGAACATCGGATTCCAAGTAACCCGGTTTGCGAGCGTTTCACATTTATATATTTTTAAAAAAATGCTCGTGATGAACTAGCAAGTTTTGATATACAAGTACCAAATATCATCGAGTATCATGTGGCACACATGCACTTTTTGTTTGATGCAGAGAGTCAGAAGATCAGAACTGAGCCCGTGATTACAGCGGGAGATTTAAATCAGTCGCCTTTTAAAGTCATCCCTGAAATGACCGCCAGGGGGTGCAGAGGGACATTTTGCAAAAAGACTGAAATCTCAGCTGCAAAGGATGCGCGTACAGTATATTCACATTTAATGTGAATAATATGGAATAAAATCACTGTCAAAAATAATCGTGCGTAAAAAAAAAAGATGTGTGTGTAATTCTGTGTTTTGTCTGAGTTGGATTTCAAAATCTACGGCCACGACAGTTTACAGAGACGAGATTTTGTGTGTTTATTACAGAACAACTCTGACGTACACGACTCTGACCGCTTACAGACACAGAACTCGAAGTTTTTACGTCTCCTCTGTTACACGGACGAATTGAGAAATGACGCCTATGAATGTAGTGTGTTACACCGCTGTCAGAAATACGTCATCAAGGCCACATGCACAGGCGTTAATGTCCGAGGGAAGAGGAATCGATTCGGTGCGTGCGCCCTGTCGCTGTTTTATACTCCTAAATCTTCCCTGCTATAGTTAAAACATCTCTGTAATTTTACTTCTCTTAAACATGTACGAATCTGTGAAAGAAAACTTATCGGAGACGATGAGAGACGCTCGGCTGCTGATCTGACATTTTGGCGCCGGTGGTTTTAACGGTGGCCGAATCGATTCCTCTTCCCTCGGACATTAACGCCTGTGCATGTGGCCTTGATGACGTATTTCTGACAGCGGTGTAACACACTACATTCATAGGCGTCATTTCTCAATTCGTCCGTGTAACAGAGGAGACGTAAAAACTTCGAGTTCTGTGTCTGTAAGCGGTCAGAGTCGTTCGTGTATTTCAGAGTCGTGGCCGTAGATTTTGGAATCCAACTCGGACAAAACACAGAATTGCACACAAAACTTTTTTTACGCACGATTATTTTTGATATTTTTTATTCCATAAATTACATCATCTTAAAAATGTTCCGCGTATTACTCTGTGTGTGTGTGTGTGTGTGTGTGTGTGTGTGTGTGTGTGTGTGTGTGTGTGTGTGCCCTGCGATGGATTGGCACCCTGTCCTCCTGGGATAGACTCGACCCCCCGCAACCCTGAATACTGGATAAAGTGTAGAAGATGAGTGAGTGAGGAGATGCTATAATATTTGTTTATATGATATTATAAATAAATAAATAATGCTTAATTCATGTAACTTCCTTATATATATATATATATATATATATTAAATTTCAGATGTACAGATGCTTTGAGACAATGGCCATTTTAAAAGCACTATACAAATAAGATTTAATTCAGTGCCAGCTGATTAGAGAAGAAACAGCCAATCAGAATTAGAGTGTGGACGCCTGTGATTGTCTAATTCAGTGGCAGTTTTCTAACACTGGACAAAGGTGAGAGAAAAGAGATGTTGTACGCACGTGCAGGCAGAGTCGAGCGCACAGCAGAAGGATGTTCACACGCTGAGCACGCAGATTATAATGATCATAACAGCTAATTACATTTTTTTCAGTTCTACAAAAAAAAAAAAAAAAAAAAAAACACACAAAGTATAAGATGACTTGAAACCCTTTTGTGGATTTTCTAATTACACAGGATACAATCTAAAGTCTCACTGTGTTAACGTTTACTTTCGTTAAATTTGATGTAGATAAGAAATGACTATATTTCATTTCAATTCTAAATGTGTGCTGTAATTTTAGTACTGCGGTTATGCCTTTGTTTAATTACAGTGTTTGGCTTGAATTTATTTGCTACAGTATGATGTGCAGCTGTCGATGAGCTGCAGATCGTTAATGCTTGAGAGAATGAACTCTGACCTCAGGCCTCAGTCTATGGTTATAGCGCCACTTAGAGACGTAAAGCCAGCAAACGCAAAACCCTAATGCCGCTGCCGTGCGCCGCAAGTTAGCAGAAGAACTGATATTCTCCAGCACGTTCAGTAAAACCTAACAACTGTTTCATTTACAGTCCTGTGCAAAAGATGTGGGAACATCCAAACAAAAGCCATATGCACTGATGTTGCTGAAAACATTTCTACATTAAAAGAAACAAAAAGCAATAAGTAATAACATAAACAATAAACAGTCAATATTTGGTGTTCGATACAGATTTGTGCAGTTTTCTAAATTATAACGAGACCTACTGACCCCTGTTGACTCTTACTGTACATGTCAGCTGTTCACACATATACTGTTAAAACATAAAGCATGGTTTCTGAAACGTTCATTAAAATGCAATTCAATGCATTCATTTTAGTGACTAGCCTATAATACAGTAAGCGTTACATTTCTGGGGGAGTATGTTTCTATTTTATCGATAAATCTGTTTTTTTTAGCTTTTATACAAAAGAGACAATATAAAGTGTGACATACAAGAGCGACAAAGTGTCAATGCAACAAACATTTCATTACAATGCTAGAATTCTTCTACTTATCAGAGGTGAAAGTACAGAACCAGGTTCACTAAGACAAAAACAGGACTGTGTGTTCTCATAATTCTGTTCTTATTTCCTTCATCAACAAAACCTATTCAGTTCTATTCAAGGCTAAGAAAAACAGGAAGAGTGCCTGACTTCTTCTTATGTCTACTTCATCCAGAGGAACCTGGTCCTCCTGGTGCACCTGGAACATCTGATCTCACGCTCCTATCCTGACCTGAACCTTATAAAGAGGTTTATGGGCCCTTTTATGTATTCATATTTTGTAACTCATTATGAAACACTCATCAGCTACAATAACTACCTGGACTTCATATTCACATCAATTAACATCTCCAGTTCTACTGAACTTCCAGCCTCCTAACACACAGTATGAGTGCAGATCAATCCCTGCTCTCCGTTATCACCCAGATGACACACACTAAAATGACTCTTTTGATTGTATAAAGCTGCTTTGTGACATTGGCAATTGTTAAATACGCTTTACAAATAAAATTGAATTGAATTGAATTGAATTGAATTGAATTCTACAAACCCATCACTGACATAAAAGAGCTAAAACATAGGGAAATGTAAAATCTGGGAAGTTAACAAATGTCATTGTTGCAAAAGAATTCTGAAAGTCTGTATAAAATGTGAATGTGTATGAATTAAAAAGATAAGATTGGCCATGTTGTTCAACGCTCAGGTAGACTGTAGGAAAGTCCAGTCCAGAACTATCAGCCGTCTGCATCAGCCGAGGACAGGGGCGTCTTTGTGGTAAACACTCTGTCCAAGACCTCCTTAACCTACTCGCTCTATCCACCCTGTCTACTGATGGCTTTGACACTTGTCTTGTCCATCCTCGCAAGTTTTGTGGCACATTATGGTTGTTTGCTTCCTATTTAGACAGTCAGTCATATGAGGTGACATGGAGCAAATTCACATCTGCTCCATACAGACACTACACTAGTGTCCCAAAGGTCTAAATACTTGGTCCTCTTCTCACTCTGTACTTGATGTCTTGGTGAGGTCATGTTCTTACATGGATTTTCATACCACTGCAAACTCACCTTCTCCTCATGTTTCTACTCAAATCTCAGCAGCTCATCGGCTCAATTCAATCTCAGCAAAACTGAAGTGCTGTTAATCTCCAGGTGATTCAGCTATTTAATTGCTCAGATGACACATTAGCACACCATCATCTAATCTGAAAATAGATGATGGTGTGCTAATGAACCAATTTTCAATTGAAATTTTACCTGAATTTTACCAAAGGACATTGTCACAAAGCAGAAATAACATGAGAAAGAAACCATGAATGTTACCAGACTGAAAAGAGAGCCCATCCTCATTTATAGAGAACCTCAGTTGTATATCCTCAGTAGTGACAATATCTTTTGTTCCATATAGCGTTACCATTATAATCACCTTTTCTAATGATGTTTATAGCAAGTTGAAGAAACTACCATCCAAGAAACACCATCAGTGTCCTCAACACTGAAACTGAGTGTAGTCCTGCTTCATGGGTTGGCAGAACCATGTAATGGCAGTTCTACTAACACTTGTAGGATGTGTCATGGTAACAGCAAAAGAAAGTGTGGAAATAGGGAGCCACAGGGTGCCATGGAAACAGAGCACATATTTACAAAAAAAATTAGTCCTGGGCCTGAGAGTGTGTGAGAGACGAGCAGAGACTGGCACGAGCAGCGTTGCACACCGCAGGAAAAAAACAAACAATACGTAAAGTTGTTACTGATAACGGACATGCTCATTTGCAAAAGCATCAGAGATATTTTTATGTGGTTTATTAGATTAGATTAGATTAGATATTTTATTACTTTACTTTTACTATTACCAAACAAAAACTGAAAACTGAACACAGTTAAAAGGAAATGCTAGAATTGTTTAAAAAAAAATAATAAACTTGAAAAAAACATGGTTGTGTTTACTGCTCATATCAAATGTATATTATAGATGCTAAGGGCTTTACACTCCACTAACTTATTACAGCTCAGAAATGCAAATAAGGCAGAATCTGGTGAAAAATGGCTCTGATGTGGCTAAGAGGAAATCATAAGATAACTACTTTAAGATGAATAGGCAGCTCTGTCATGGTTAGATCATCTCGAAATTGAAGAAATAACTCCTGTTGCTTTCTTGTAATGTCACTAGAGGTCACATTCCACACAGTTCACAATAGATAGAGATACAGAAGTATAAATCTGGACTACACATTTTTGTCTCTATCTATTTTAAAGTAAAAAGTATAAAACTCTTTTAAAACAGGAACTTAACTTAGAACTTGGCTGAACTTGCCAAAAGATTTCATAGTTAAAAAGCTTGAGGCACTTGACATATCCTGGGCTAATGTGTTAACACGCTCATATTGAGTCATATTGAGTGTTTTTATGAAGCCATGAATCAGAGTCAGTATGGGCTTACTGTACATGGCCAACAATCATCATTATATGAGAAGTTGGATCATCAGCTGGATAAACACCAGTAAGCTTGAGGTTTATTTTACATTTACAGATTTCTCATATACTGTAATGTTAAATATTTTATAAGGAGATACTGATAGAGTTATAATTTTATTCTAACATTATATAGCAGGAAAACAACAAAGATCAAATGTACAAAAAAAAAATGATATACAATTATAATGATTAACGCTTGAGCTGATCCACACTGTGGTCTCAGTTTCTGTCACCCTGACTTCTTGTTATTAGTCATAAGCCTCAAAATTTTATTCCATACAGAAATGTTGAATTTTGTCTCCGGGTGTCGCAGTGGTAAAGTTCCCGTGCTATAATCCGGAGACGGCGAGTTCGATTCCCTTGTGGTGCTGTAACCTCTCGCAGCCGGAGGTCTAGAGAGAGCTGATTGGCCGAGCTCTCTCAGAGGGGAGGGGTGAGAGGTACATAGTGCTCCCACATTAATCACGGCTCTGCAGCCAGTCAGGGGCGTCTGTGAGCTCGTGCAAAAGGAAGGAGTGGATAGGCCTGTCCTCCGAGTGTGTGACTCCGCCCCCAACGGTGCGCGAGCGAGCAGTTCCAAAAGATGCGGACGGCTGGCGTCACGTGGTTCGGAGGAACAACGTGATAGTCTTCGGCCCTCCCTGCTGAGTGGTAGTAGTAGCCTTAATGTGGGAGCCCCCTAGTGACGGGGAGGAATTGGACACGACTAAATTAGGGAGAAAATCAGGGAAAAATAAAATAAATAAATAAATAAAAACATGCTAGCAACATGCAAATCAGTCTAACTTCATGCTAGCAACATGCTAATCACACTGGCATCATGTTAGCGACATGCTTATCATATTAGCATCATGTTAGCAACATGCTAATCATGTTACTAGCAAAATGCTAATATAGTTAGCATTCCCCCTGCTGCCCATTGCTGATCCCTCTAACACATATGTTTTGGTACCAGCAAGTCAGGAAAGATGCAACCTCACGCAGCCACGTCCAGAAACAACTCCAGAACTGACAAAACTCTTCAGCAAAGAAGGCCTCCTGAAGGAAATCCATGTGTTACATGTAGGCATGTAAATTTTTGAAAAGCATGTGACCTAAGGCTGAGCTCTGATTGGATCTGTACAAATCATCCCTGGGGCGGAGCTCTGTGCATCCTGAACCCTCCCACTTTTGTTCTTAGCGAATCATATTGTTTTAAAATATTTGGGCTCATGTGATTGGACCATGTGATTCTCAACGAGTCTTATTAACGGTCAGCAGATTGTTAGTTCACTCACTCATCACCTATACCGCTTAATCCTGTATTCAGGGTCACGGGGGGCGGAGCTTATCCCAGGAGACTTGGGGCACATGGCAGGGTACACAGAGTGCCAATATATATCGCAAGGCACAGACACACTTACACTCACTCATTCACACACTACGGGAAATTTGGGAATGCCAATGAGCCTAACCTACATCTTTGCTAAATTACCCCTTAGAAAGAAAAAAAGAGCTTGGACCAGATCGAGCTGATCTTCTAGTTAAGCAGCAGTCAAGTGATCACGGCCGAGATCACATCTCACGTCTCCTGTTCTACTGAACCTCCAGCCTCCTAACACACAGTATGAGTGCAGATCAATCCCTGCTCTCCGTTATCACCCAGATGAGGATGGCTTCCCTGGTGAGTCTGGTTCCTCTCAAGGTTTCTTCCTGTTACCATCTCAGGGAGTTTTTCCCTCAGCACCGTCGCCCTCGACTCGTTCATCAGGGACCATCTGATCATTCTGATTCACACACACTCACATCTCATACACACTTAATACATGCCTACATACACGCTGCTTTGCGACAATGTCAATTGTTAAAAGCGCTATACAGATAAAACTGAATTGAATTGAATTGAATTTTCCAGCACTTCTTATGGCGAGCGGAGCTGCTGACTGGATGCGATGTGAGTCAGGACTTAATTTTATTCTAGTAGTAATGATGCGTAAGCTCCTGATGAATGGCTATTAACAAGCCAGTATTAAAAGTTTCATTTTAATTTTGTTTGCTTGCTGTTTTTCCCGACGCATTAATAATCATTAGTCTACTTCTGCCGCTGCGCTCTGGAAAACTTTATGCGTAGGAAATTAAAGAGGAGGATCACGATGCAACCTCAACATGCTAATTGCAAATAAAATCAACAAATATTGTAAGTAAACAACAGTAGCACAAGTTTAGAAAAAGAAAAAAATGTATTTATATTATAAATAATAATCCTGCATTTATTTTAGGTGTGCAGCTGCCACTGTTCTTATATCAGAGTAAATCATTCAGTAACAAGACTGTAAATTTACTTAAACTGATATGATCAGCTATTGATCAGTGATTTATGTAAACGACTCAGTTCAGATGTAAGTAAATGCTCAGTGCTGCGCTGTTTGGGGGAGGGGCGTGCTGATGATGTTTGGTCTGTGTGTGTGCATGTGTGTGTGTGTGTGTGTGTGTGCATGTGTGTGTGTGATGTCACCTGAGAGGTGTCAATAGGTCTAACATATTCATGAAAAGTGTCATGCACACTCGTAACACGACCGGCACTAGGACCTGGAAGTAGTACGGTCGGGTTTTCAGGAAGCATAAAAGGAGACAAAATGGCGCTTCACATTGCTCAGTCATTGAGTTCGCCCATGCCTTGTCTGACGCTACGCCGACTATTCTGTGAGTACTCACCGATTCTGGTTGCTTCTTTGATTGAGTGTGTGTTGCTAGAACGCGGGTTTATTTGTGTAGATCCTTGCTCTTTGTGTAAGAGAGTTCTTAGACTAATCGCGTGGTTATCCTGCCTATTCGTGCTGCTTCCGCGTTTGGGTTTACCATCCACGCTACACGGGCTAACTGCTAAGGCTTTTCAGTTTATCCTTCGGTTGCTCGTGACAAAAAGTCGTGGATTATTCAGTGAAACAGAGGCTCTGCTGAAAAAAATGTTTTCACGTCAGTTACTCAAATTAAAGTTAACATAACAGATACACAGACAGAACAAACGGTGCACACTGAGTACTAAACCTAAAGCGAACACGTGGATTAGTAAACCGAGATGCGTGTTTCTTAGCCCCGCCCCCATTAAATGGCGTATTCAGAGAAAGGCTCGTCCGCGAGAGGCTGCGCCTGATGATTGTTATTATTCTGGTTGTTATTATTATTATTATTATTATTATTATTATTATTGTTATTATTATTCTGCTTTTTTGCTGTTTGTGTTCAGCGTTGAATGATTATTTGAAACTGAAGCGCTGCGTGTGGATTCATGCCACGAATCATTTTATCATACAAAGATTATAACGTTGTGCTCGGTCCACTGCGCGTCTGCGGATTCCAACATTGAGATTGATACCGTTTTTAATCGCTGGAATGGAAGAGATGGAACGTTTCCTCATCATAACATGCCTTATTGTTTTTAATCGCTCGATACACAACCTGTGATTTTTATGCTATTTTAAAAATGGAAATACAAATGGAATATCTGTTTATTTATTTATTTATTTATTTATTATTATTATTTTATTTATAAAATATCATTTTAAAACATTCTATAAAAATACCAAAAAAAAATTATGATAAGGAAAACCTCAATTTCTTCCATTCCAGGGATTAAAAATTTAAATTTTAGAATCTGGAATCCAGAAGATGAAATTTAAAAAGAGGCCTAAAGCGCTGCAGGTCTTCAGAAGAGCCTCAGATCCAAGTGGGGAGGGGAGCGTTTCAGTTTCTCTGAATGTGCAGGTATAGGTGAGAACAGCTGATTCACACCTACACATGCACTAGTGTACTCGATCATCTGTCTAAACAACAACATTTAACAAATTTTCTTTTTCATTATTGTACAGTAAATGTCAATAGATCTGGATCTGATTTTTCATGTTAAGTGTATAAAGTACTCTGATGTGGAAATGACCATCACTAGTATTTCTTCAGTAAAACATATGACGTTTTTATGACTTAAGCTCTAATCAGATTAAAAAACTGTGGAATGAAAATGTCACTTTGCACCACCTGGTGGTCGTTTCATGAATGACATAAACTGCGACTGATTTATTTTGGCCGTCGTCGTTTTGCTGGCGGCGGTAAGCACGACAGTAATAGGCACCCCTCCTGACTACCTATTGTACATGCCTTTTTGCGCTAGCTAACTATTACCATCGAATTGTGCCATCCTTCTGCTCTTTGGCAGCACCCTTGAGAGCTCCTGAGAAAAGGACTGCCGGAAAATGTGGCAAGCGCTAAAGACACTTATCCCTTTATAACAAGATGCTTTCAAAGTCAAATTTTATTTGTCACATACACAGTCGTACACAGGATGATATGAAGTAAAATGCTTACTGTATATGACTGCTGATGAGCTCAATATTTCAAAAGAAAGTTCCAGTGCAAAATAAGAGTAAGAGAGTTTATAAATTAGAAACATGAGAGAATATGAAAACCTTTGAATTTACATCATGTACAAGCAATAAGATAATGTTTGTAATATAAGATAAAGTTAATGTGCAGAATAGTGCAAGCGGTGCAGATGGTGGGTTCAAGCTGATTGCACCACCACCCTGTGTAGGGCTCTGCTGTTCCCGAACCAGGTTGAGATGTTTCCTGTCAGGATGCTCTCTATGGTGCAGGAGTAAAAGTTCCTGAGCACCTTGGAGGGCAGTCTAAAGTCTCTCAGGCGTCTGAAGTGGTAGAGACGCTGCCGGGCCTTTTTCACCACGGTGTTAATGTGACAGGACCATGCCAGGTCCTGCGTGATGTGAACACCGAGGTAACAGAAGCTGTCCACTCTCTCCACTGGGCTGTTGTTTATGATGTCTTGCTGGTTTTCAGGAGTAGGTTGTTCCTCTGGCACATTCTCCTCCATGTAGGCCGTCTCATCATTGTCATATCAGGGCCACCACGATGGTGTTGTCAGCAAACTTGATGATGGTGGTGGAGCTGGTAGTGGCTACGCAATCATACGTGTACAGTGACTGGGGGGCTCAGGTGCTGTGGGTGATGAAATTGGAGATCCATTGGCACAGAGATGAGCCGAGTCCCAGGTGCTCCAGCTTGGTGGTGAGTGTGGAGGGAATTATAGTGTTAAATGTTGAGCTGTAGTCGACAAAGAGCATTTTGACATAATTCCCCTTCTAGTGTCCAGGTGAGTGAGTGATGTGTGGAGGAGATGAGAGATGACATCATCCGTAGAGCGGTCCGGGCGGAATGCAAAATGCAGTGGATCCAGTGTGTCTGGTAGTGAAGAAATGATGAAGTCTCTCATCAGCCGTTCAAAGCACTTCATCACCACTGAGGTGAGGGCTACAGGTCGATAGTCGTTGAGGGAAGCAGGATGGGGTTTCTTTGGAACCGGAACAATGATTGACTTTCATACAGGACTTCTTGTTCTCTGTGGATCACAGGGCCGGCGCGCAACACGGGAACACAGATGCCCTCTCACAATGTCACGGCCTGTACTCAACCAGCAAGGGTGAGCGCAAAGCTAAGGAGGGGTGCTGTGGTGGCGTGCGCACACATACTCATTGCGTGCACACACACACACACACACACACACACACATAGTGCAGGATGCGCTAATGGCGGAGTGCACGCAATCTGGGCTGGAGGCTCATCCAAGCCCACTGATTCCAGCAAAGGTCCAGTCACTTCCACCCAATGAGTAATTTTCACATGAACCCATTCATGTCTCCCTCGACCCGACTGCGCCTGAATCCTATTCACCTAGAAGAAAGCTGCCTGCTGTCCTCTCCCGCACACATTCTGCTGTCTCTGCCTGCCTTGCGCTACCTGCTCAGCACCGCTGGTCTCACCTGCTCTCTGCACCCTCTGGATGATGTCAGAACCGCAACGTTCACTGAGACGACTCTCAAGCCGCTGCTTTCATTAAGGACAACTAATCCAAAGAACTGCATAGTTTTGCTGCTTTAAAAGTGTTTATTAAAAAGAAATGCTGTTGAAACGTTGACCTCTGCGTACCCTGTGTTCTGTCAGTGTGCCAGATCCGTTACAACACACAACAGTGTGTGTGTGTGTCATGTTTCAACGGACATCTTCACCCAACTCACAGTAAAAGAGAAAGCTTTATCCTTTATGTCTGAATTTGATTTGTTTGTGCTTTAATTCTTATTACTGCTGCTGGCAAAATCCATTCTGAGCTCTGTGTACAATCCCATAACTGTGGAGATGATTATTGATTTCAAGAAAAAAAAATCCACAGCGTCTTCCTTTATAAGAATAAATGGCTCAGCAGTCAGCAGAAAAAGATCTCACAAATTACTAGCACCTTAATCCAGCAGAACCTTGAATGGGACAGTAAAGCTAAGATAATAATAACCAAGATTTCATATGAACCCATTCACGTGAAATCTTGATTATTATGAAAAGCTGAAGAAATGTCAGCTATCTCCAGCTACTTGTCCTCTTATAAAGAGCAACAATATAATCCATCCGACGTTTCTGTCTGGTACAGCTCTGCAGCACTCTAATGCAAAATCTAAGCAGAAGTTACATCATCTCATGAGGCGTACACGACTGGATGAAATCTCCTGCACAGGTCTCCCTGAGGCGACACTCCTTCCAAGCAAAGACCATTCCCACATTCCTCCACTCTGACACTCAGCAAAAGTCAGATCAAGACTCTGGAACTGGAACACCATAACATACAAGTAATCAATCAAGGAATATTATATTAAACTATATTTAAACTCTGCATTTATGCTGTATCAGCATAACATTCCAATATGGGTTTGTATTCTCTCTCTCTCTCTATGAGGAGAACACATGGAACGCTTTTTGCTTGCCAAGTTTTGAAAGACTTTGCAATATTTTCCTTGTTGTTACAAGACTGACAAAAAAACAGTTACAAGTTTAGCGTGAGAGAGACTGAGCGGGGCACCCCTTCCTCCTCGGCATGGCGTTAGGATGGAGTACAGGAAGAGGAGGTGCTACTAGTGATGGGAGAGCAGGTCGGGTCCGAGAACATCTACTCTGTCTCCTGGAAGAACAGAGCGGTGGTGGTGTTCCTCACAAAGATAAACCTGGCGAGTGCACTGATAAAGAAAGGACTATGTGTGAGAGGATCCAGGTGGTCCAGGTTACCCATCCGTCAGAAAACACTGCAGCAAAACCCATGAGAAGAAGAGACGAGATGTTCACCACAGAACCCATCACCCAATGAAAAACCCGCAGCTGGCCTCCGAGTGGCGTCGGAGTATTCATCCGGAGATTCACAGATGATGCTGTAACCTCTAGAGAGAGCTGATTGGCCGAGCTCTCTCAGGGGGAAGGGACGAGAGGTACTTAGTGCTCCCGCATTAATCACGTCTCTACAGCCAGTCAGGGGCGTCTGTGAGCTCACGTGGGCAGAGGGAGCGGATAGCGCCGTCCTCCGAGTGTGTCCCCCAACTGTGCCTGAGCGAGCGGCTCGAAAAGAGGCGGTCGGCTGGCGTCACGTGGTTCGGAGGAAACGGCCCTTCCTTAAAATGAAGTAGCCTTAATGTGGAGCCCCCTAGTGACGGGGAGGAATTGGACACGACTAAATTAGGGAGAAAATCGTGGGGGGAAAAAAAAAAAAAACGCAGCCAAACTCTGAACACAGGAGAGTGAAGAAGCAGGATGCAGCACTGCACACGCACAGGGGGGAACTATAGTTTATTCATTTCCATTCCCCAATTTATTTTTATTACTATTGATAATTTAGTGTTTAAAGGTATTACAGGTGTGTATGTGACAAATAAAAGTTTTATTTAAATTTGAATTTGAAAGAGACATGGAGGAACAAATAAACCAATTTTAATTGTTTAAAAGAAATTCTAAAAGAAATGGTGTTCAATAAACTATTTCCAGGAAAAGGTAAAATGCACATTTTCCCATAAGAAATAATGAAAACGTTCCACAAGCCCCCCAAAAAATACATAAAAGTAATTCATACAAAATATAAAGTAAAAATACAACAAATTAACCTGCTCTTTACCTTAGAAAAGAATCATGACAGAGCAGCAGCACCACTCCTGAGTCTGCTGAATCTTCTCTCCCAGAGTTTTCTTGGTCTTCCAGATCTCATCTTGACCTCCACAGTTCCCCTGAACTGCCGTCTCTTAATGACATTTCTCACTGGGGAAACTGCAAGCTGACGATGATCTTCTTGTAGCTTCTCCTGCATTGTGGGCATCAATAACTTTCATTTTCAGAGTCTTACACAGCTGCTTAGAGGAACCCATGGTTGTTGAGTGTCCGCGAGTGTGAACAAGGTTTGAAGAGTCAAAATATTTGTAAAGCTTTGAAATTGGCATTTACTAATGACAGCTGTTGCCGTGCATCAGATCTAACAAGCTGATTAACGTCTGAAACCTGAAATCTGAGACTCTGGAACTCTTAGGGTGCCCAAACCTTTGCACAGTGCCATAATAATATTTTTTATTTAGCAAAATTTATGCCACCAGAAGTAACTATGCATCAATGTTTGCTGAAAATATTGTGCATTTCCAAGACAGACAACATCTGTGTTAACATCTTTACAATTAAAAAATCACCAAAATCTGTTATTTATCAAGGGGTGCCTAAACTTTTGCATGAGACTGTAACTGTCCTTCTCTCAAGGATTAATGAGCCGCAGCTCTTTTAAAGCTGCACGTAGTAGCGGATAAAGTCAAGCGAAAGATTGTAATTAAACGAATTTGAGTATCACAGAACTAAAAGTACAGTACAAATGTAGAATTAAAATGAAGTTTAATTTCATTAGTATCGAATTTAAGAAAAGTAAATGTTAATACAAGGAGCCTTTAGATTTGATCATGTATTATCATGTTTTGTATTATTAGAATGAAATGCAGCAGATTGTTATCATATCACTCACTCATCACTCCGCGGGGGCGGAGCCTATCCCAGGAGACCTAGGGCACAAGGCGGGTACACCCTGGACATGGTGCCAATCCGTCGCAGGGCACAGACACACACACACTCACACTCACACACTACGGGCAATTTGAGAACGCTAATTAACCTCACGCAACCAGAGTACCTGAAGGAAACCCACCAAGCATGGGGATTACATGCAAACAGAGATGGGAATCGAACCCGAATCCTGGAGGTGCAACAGTAACTGGGGTAACAGTGCTAACCACTACACCACCATGCCGCAGTAGCTGTTATGATCATCAAAATTCTCTTTAATAAATAATGAAAACTTTTTAACGAATTACATTTTTACATCCCATTGGCACTCCTGTTGCGCTGTACCACCGCCGGCAAAACCTCATGAAATACAAGTGAAACATTAAACGAATTTCACAGTCACAGTACTAAAATTACAGTACAAACTTAGAATTTAAATTAAATATAGGGTTTTTTTTATTTGCATAAAATTCAAGCAAAGTAAATGTAAACACAGTGAGCCTTTATATTTATGATGTGTGCACATCCAGACACGCAACGCTCGCTCACTAAGAATCAGAGGTGGAAAGTAACGGATGACATTCACTCGCGGTCCTGTAATTGAGTAGTTTTTATTGTGCACTTTTACTTTTTAAAGTAGTTTTTAAAATCTGTCATTTTACTTAAATATGTTTTGTTTGAAGTTTTGTAATTCGCTACATTTTAAATCATATTCGCTACTGAGTAAAACAAATGAATGAAAATGCAAAAAATATTCTGCTTTGTATAAATGCTTGGTTGCGCGCGTGTGTGTGTGTGTGTGTGTGTGTGTGTGTGTATCGTGTCCTGGTCGCGCGCCGCTCCAGACTCCACTCCAGGTTTTCTGAGCCCCAATACTGTTCCCTGTTGGTTTTGATGAGAACAATTTCACAAGAGATTCTGTTCCACATGTGATTATAGCATAATCAAAGTCCTCAAATAAGTCTTGAAACTACTGTGATGAAGCGTTCAATGTAAGTCACTTGCTGTAATGATGCAACATATAAACATATGCATGCGGGCTCAAACATGTGTTCCAGCCGACCACGGTGTCTGTAAACGTCTCCACACGATGCACGCAGGCCCCTTTGGCACACGCTGGCGTCTACATCAGACGTTGAACTGCACGCCGGATTCACTGCGACATCTATGCGCCACGTCGCACTTCGGTCGCAGCCTCGGCTACTTAATGAGTCCCTTTTACTTGCCGTTAGCAAATGGCGCGCTCGCTAAACACATGTCACGAATGCGCACCACGCTAAAACAGAAGCTAACCGCGTAAACTAGTTACCTGTGTTGCTTATACGCAACAACTCACATTAAACAAACTCTCAACTCACTTGCTTTTACAAATCGCACTTACTTACAATTACTAACGCTTGTGTTTCTTCCGTTTCCTTTAGTCTGCGCTTTTTTCTTTCTCTCCCGTGACACAGCTTCAGGTGACTCGTTCCGGCCAGTTTTCTCTCTTTTAACTCTCCAACCAATCGCAGCCACCCAAATCACGAGCAACCTGCAACCTTGTCTAAATAAAAGCCTCTAAACGGAGCCCACGTTACAATGTGTAAAAAACTATATAATAAAACTATATTCAATTCGATTCAATTTTATTTCTATAGCGATTTAACAATTGACATTGTCGCAAAGCAGCTTCACACAATCAAAAGCAGTAAGTTTAATATGAGCTAAAAACTATATAAACTACATCACCTTTATAAGACTCTACTTTTATTTATATATATATATATATATCGAATCTTTAACGATTCTGGTTAATGTGATTAACTGAATTAAAATTCACATCATACACTTTATATACTATCTGTATAGCACAACTGAGTCTGGTTTATCTCCGGCCAACGAGGACGATACAAAGTCTGTATTTATCAATTACGAGTAAAATCTGGGCAAATGTTTAGACTGTAAAATACAGGCAACAGTTCTTTATAAAGAAACAAGAATTTGAGTAATCTTTAGTAATCTATGATACATGAAACTACACTACACACACACACACACACACACACACACACACACACAAACATACCAACAGTTTGGAGGATGAAAGTTAATGAAGTTCATCTAGTGCTGTTTACTAGATGAAGAAAAGTCACAGGAGCAGAGTCTTGGGTTTAATCTTACAGTTTAGATATGAAACGAGCACCAATTTTCAGGAAGGTGTGCAGCTTTGTTTGTTTACTTGCGTTACGTTTTGTTTCTCATTCTGTGGTGCACAAGACCAACTAACAACGGAAGAAAGAGGCAAAACCTGACGTGCAAGAGCAGGAGCGATTCATGCGCTCACGAGCACGGAAGGCGGGGCATGGGTACGGGCTCGTGCTCAAATAAGGAAGTGACGTAGTTACAGTTTGACTCCGTACACAAACAAACGTGGCTGCTGAAGAATCTCTGAAGTAATGCAGACGTACGGTATGTGCTGGAAATTTAGACGGAGGAAAATATCCACAGATAATCGGACACGACACATAAATAAACCGATTTTAACGGAAGTGTTTAGAACTCAATTTATTCGTTCCACAGCACAAAAAAACGTCTGTGTGTGTGTGTGTGTGTGTGCGTGCGTGCGTGCGTGTGTGTGTAATGTGGCAATAAAATGAAGTCAGCTGCCCACCAGAATGTACTGAATCACCAGCACATGACATCTATGGAGCTTTTCTTCTTCCCTGATGGCACGGACACATTCCAGGGTTCAGAGTGTGAGACCGAGGTTCTGGGAGCACGAGGAGACATTTTCAGGCCTGAACTGGACACCACAGACTGTGCTGTAATCAAAGGTAAAAGACAATTGAATGAAACTGGACATGCAAACTTTTTCTTGTTTTGGCCAGGCGGTGAATTTCTCTTAGACCCCCGGTGGACGTTAAGGAAGAGAAAGAGAACTATATAAGCGTGCAGGGATGGGGGTAGTGAAGAGTAGGGGTAAGTACACCAGGGTGCAGCAGAGCCAAAATACCCCAAAACACACAGCACATTTAACATGAAGATAGGAGACTGAAGGAAGCAGAGAGCCGTGTCCAGTATGAAAGTGTCAATGCAATGACATGGTGGTGAGAAGAAGCTGAGAGGAATCCAATGTAAGGACCAGTACAGTGCTGTGATGAGCCAGACCAATTCATGTGTCTATGTGCTGTAAAAGCTATCCATCCATCCATCTGTGTGTGTCTCTCGAATCTAAATGAAGTGACGCGTATCATTATTGATTTAAAGGCTTTGTGTGCGGTAGAGTTGAGTGTGTTACTCGAATATCAGGGTGAAGTGTGGAGGTGTGCAGCACAGTGTCCAGCAGTCTGACAGCCGTCTCCAGGGTCTTGTGATCAGACATGTTGCGACACCCTAAACAGACAGTAATGCAGGTTGTCTGGAAGCTATCAGGAAGAGACTCTTACCTTCTTTAAGTGACTGAGGAAGTACAAATGATGCTGGGCTCGCTTGCCTAGGGAGATGATGTGAATGCTGAGAACTTGCCCATCACCTTGTTGATTTCAGTGAACAGTGAATGAACTGTGCCCAGAAACAAATCCACCATTTGTGCACATGTTTATGTTCAGGTCAACACCCAAGTCACCAGACGATGTAGAACCTGTCTGGTCTGGTTAGCTCAACAGCCACATCAGGATCATGTTTTTGTCCAGATGTTTGTATCTCTTTTCTTTCTTTGTGGTCTAAAGCAGAGCGTCTGCAGAGAGCATCTGTTTGGACCCACTGTTTCCTGGTGTATCATTGTTTGGAAATAGTATCAGTGTTGGACTGTGGGAGGAGCTTGTGCAGGAACTGGGCACGGCCTGTGTTTTGTGTTTTGACATGAACTCAAACAAAGCAGATTGGCATCAATCATACCAGTTACACACAATTAAAGCTCTAATTCCTCTACTGATGGGCTGAAGAGATCAATACACACACACACACACACACACACACATACAGGATAGTGTTTGAGCCAATAAACTATTCTGCTGAATCATAACAGAAAACACTGCAGTGTCTCTATCTGTCTGTTTATCTACTCATCTATAGACAGACAGATAAAAGGCTACTTTGCCACAGCATCCTTTTTTATAAAACCATCATACAACTAAAAATGTATTTTTATTTAAATTTTATACCCCAGGATGCAATTACATGTAATAAGAAGAAGAAAAAGAAGATTATTATTATTATTATTATTATATTGCACCTTTCTCATACCTAAAGTCACTATGCAGCAATAATAGACATAAAACACAGACACACACACACACACACACACACACACACACACACACACGAACTCAAATTAAAAGAGGAGTGAAGGTGCTGAGAAAAATAGAAAAGTTTTAAGCTGGACTTTACTGCTGGAAAGTGATGAAGTTTGAAGAGATTGGAGTAAATCTGTGTGAGCAAGCGAGTCTAGATGAAGACGTCTGGCTAAATTAGGCCTGAGATAGAGCATTCAGAATGGAAAGTCTGAACAGTTCTGCTGTCATTTCTTGTAGTAGGTTGTCATCCCAGAACAGGCCCAGTTCATCAGTGACGACCAGGAGCCCAGACCAGAAGGCAGATCGTCTGGAAGCCATCACTCACACCATGAGACCGTGTCTGTTCTCAGAGCTAAACAAAAACTTTTTATTCTAAAGAAAGTCTAATCAATATAGAGTTCGAGCACACTGAACGCACGGCCAGCAGCTCTGATCCAAGACTAAGCTGAGCCTGAAACATTGGATCCGTATGTAGTAAGGATGCACATATTGTAAACCTACAGGCTGATATGATAAAAGTGAACATTTGGCCAACTGACAAAGCCAATGTGTTTTTGTTTGTTTGTCAAAAAAATCTTTTTTGTTTTTTTTATTCCCCTATTATGTAAAAAAAACAAAAACAAAGAAATCTTCATTATAATTATTGTTTTCATTAAAACATTATTTTAATTGTTCTACTGTTTCAATCACATATTCTTTGAAAAAGCTCAAATTCACTTGTGCAAGTTTCTGTAACAATGTCTAATGTACTAAGGGGCAGTCTTATCATTTTGATTCATACATGTTCACATCTCATACAAACTTATAATAATTAACAATAATAATAATAATAATAATAATTCTTTTTATTGTGTAAAGCTGCTTTTTTGTCAATGTCGAGTGTTAAAAGCGCTACACAAATCAAATCGGATTGAATAACTTGAATGTTCGTATGTAGGATGTACCACATGGTTCACCTAAAGATGGCTGTGTATACTTTGATTTGTGCAGCATAAAGAATACACTCATTAAAACTGTTGCCACTGAAGTCTCTTTTATCATTCTGTTGAAAATGTCACATGGATTTTTAAGAGTTAATGTTGAAACTAAAATACATATCCTCGTACTTGTCCTGAAGGTCACACAAGACACAAGAGAGGACAATCTCGCTACCTGTGCACAAGGACACTACTGGGTTCATCTTCCTACTTAATGTGATAATGTGACCGAGTGGAGATCATGTAAGTCGGCGTGAGAGTCCGAGACTCTGTTGGGGTTAAACTAAGGGTCATGGTCAGGGTGAAGGACAGTGAATGGAGCAGGATATTTTAGCCTTAAAGGAAAAATACTCTCTTGTTTCGCGGTTGTGTTGTTGTGTTGTGTAGAGAACTGAGAGCCAGAAGAGACCGTGCTTAGCCTGGAGGAGGTTAGTAAAGATGGTCGAGTTAATTTCACCATCAGATCATTATGCTGTACATTTTAAAGCCAAACTTTGTAGAAGCATTCTTTGATTATGATCTGAAACTGTTGCTTTTAGAATGTAATGTAAAATACTGTGACAATCACTTACAGTCATTTTTTTTTCACTTCTGCCAAAGAGAGATGACATCAAAATCAGTCAGGGAATTTTATTTTTAGATTAAAATCAGAGTGAGTTTTCTATGATGCTAATCTTAAACACGCTTAGAATGATGTCAAACTCATGGAACAGCTACAAACACAATCACAGACTTCCACACGCGGCTAAATACAAATCGCACAACTCGGTCCCTTTACTCATAAACCTTTATTTACAACGCTTCCGTTATGCGGTCGATATTGCCAGCTGATAGAGAAGGAACAGCCAATCAGAAGCCACGTGTGGACGTCTGTGATTGGCTGGTTTTCTGGCAGTTTTGTAACGCTGCACAAAGTTGAGCGAGCGTACAGAAAATAAATGTTGCACGCGCAAGCAGCCGATATTATGACTGAAACAGAGCTGATCAAAAGGGAGATGAAAAGTGCAAAGTGAAAGCCTGCCCCAGAAACAGCAGCTTAATTTCATTCATAAAAGACTCTGATTACGAACAACAGCAGCACAGTGCATGTGTGTGACTGGCTGAAAGGTTCTTGTGAATCCGCCGTTTAGTGAATGTAAAATGTTCGCGTGAACCCGCGGCGCGCGTGCGCTCTTTGACTTTGCGGAGTTTTGATCAAAAGGCAGATGAACGCGCGCGTCGCCATTAATCCCCAGAAATACAACAAACACAAATCAGATTTATACTCGCTAAATCAGCGCCGTGCGAAATGCACGCCGATGTGAGACGCTTTATTTCAGTCATAATATACGGAGATATTTTTGCTGTGTAGTGAACCGCGCGCGAGACTTTCTCTGAATACGCCGTCTAATGGAAATTTGTTTTCCATTAGTTTGTATGAATGAATATCGCCTTGACTATTGCAGTTCTCTTTATCATGGCATCTCTAAATCCCGGCTTCAACTGGTTCAGAACGCCGCTGCTAAATTTCTCTTGAAAAAAGAAGCGCGATCATGTGACTCCGCTTTTGAAGGCCCTTCATTGGTTACCTGTTTATTTCAGAATACACTTTAAAATTGTACTATTTGTTTTTAAATCGCTACACCAGCAAGCGGCCATCTACCTATCTGAATCGCTGCACCAACACACCCCCCTGAGAAGTTTGAGATCCTGTGAACAGAACCTCCTTTTAATTCCAGACTCCAGACTTACGTGTAGAGGTGACCTTTGGAACGGCTTGTCAATCGATATCCGAATGGTTCCAAGTCTGACTACGTTTAAATCCCATCTTTTTTCACTGGCCTACTAGGCTTTACTGTCCTTATTAAGCTTCTGTGTTTATTTATTTATTTAATCTATTTCCCCTCTTTCTTAGGCTGTATAATATAATATAAGTATATATATAATAATATAATATAATAAAAGTATATAAGTTTATACTTTATTATATATATTATTATATATATACTTATATTATATTATACAGCCTAAGAAAGGTTCTGTATCTTATATAGTTTTATTATATAGTTTTTGCACATTAAATTGACAGCACCTGGGCCACACCCACTTTTTCTGATGCACACCCAGAGTGTTAAAGGCTCACTGCGTTAACGTTTACTTTCCTTAAATTCGATCCTAATAAGATTTAATTTAATTTTAATTCTACATTTGTAATGTAATTTTAGTTCTGTGATTATGAATTTGTTTAAGTACAATGTTACACCTGACTTTATCCGCTACTACGTGCAGGTCTAAAGGAGCTGCGGCTCATTAATCTTGACAAAACGAAATAAGGCCTGAGGCGTCGGTCTATAGTTATATAGCGCCACTCAGTGGTCAAAGCCAGCAAACGCACAAACCCTAATGCTGCCGTCTGATGCTGCGTGTGAGGTGCGGCGTTAAAACTAGAATACTGCTTGAGTACCATCTGTATGATGATATTTTCTGGATCTAGTGAGAACCCTGGCGGCTGCATTTTGGACTAACTGTAGCTTGTTAATTGAGGATGCAGGACAGCCACCCAGTAATGCATTACAGTAGTCCAGTCTGGAGGTCATGAATGCATGAACCAGCTTTTCTGCATCAGATACTTAAAAAAAAATCTCTAAGTTTAGCCATATGTTTAAAAAAATAATTAAGGTGAAAAAATACTGTTTTTTGTAATAGCAGAATGACAAGTTACTGTCTAATATTACGCCCAGGTCTTTTACTGTTGAGCTGGTGGTAACAGTACATCCTTCCAAACGCAAACTGAATTGTGAGAGCTGGTGTGTACGAGTTTTTGGACCAATAAGTAATATTTAGAGAAATATTTAGAGAAAACTATTGGCCATGTTTTATATCTTGGACACACAGTTAAGGAAGTTAAATAAATGATGTCACGGTCTGTGCAGGCGAGGTGGACCCAAGCGCAGAGCGCGTAAGGGAAACAGCGCCGGTTATTTCGTGATGTGCTGCCCGCTGATTGTTTTGTGAATGAAAGCTCCTGCTCTTTGATGCGGAGACACGGCACGAGCCTCGCGGAGAGAATGCGGAAGTGATCGTGGGTGTGTGTGGTATAAAGCCGTCAAGTCCAAGAGAGTCCGTGACCCAGAATCGTGGTCGTAAAACGAGAGCAAGGGTCGATTTCCAGAAAACCGAGAAAACGATAATCCAAAACGTGAGGCGTGAGCGAGAATCGTGAAACATGGCGTGGGTCGAGATCTGAAAGTTAAGGCAGAAATAAACGCTGGGAAACTGGGCATGAGAGCACACAGCAATCTGGCAAGGAGTGGCTGTTTGGTGGAGAGTATACAGTATATAGAGTGAAGTAATGAGTGGAGATGAAGAACAGGTGTGCTTGAGCCGGGGAATGAGGCGGCAAAACGGAAGCACAGAAATGGAGTGGGGAATGGCGTCGCAAATGATCATCGTTTGTTTTGACAGGTGGGCGTGACCTGGCGTGCTGTGACAAATTAAGCAGTTATTATGCTGTACATAATAAGCCCAGGTGTTATCAGCGCCAATGTTCTCTAAGATGTTGAAGAAGTTAGATGTAATTGTGTAACTGTGCGATTTCGATGGCTGCTGGTCTAAACGCTTCGCAGAGCCAATGGTAAAGAATGTGTTTACTATTATTCTTGTAAGAGGTTCAACTGCCACAATTTTTCTGCAACAATTTCTCTCTCTAAGTGAATTTTACTCACCATGCTGGCTCAAGTTAAACAATTCAAGCCAGTTGGATCTTGTTAAATTGCTCTGGATATGGATGTGGTTTTTATTTTGGATGCCAGATTTACTCCATCTTAGATCTATTTTCTGTATTTTTATTTTGTTATTTAAAAGAAATCATGAAGCAAGTGAGGAGGACTGTTCTACAGGCTGATCTTGAATCAGGATAGTGTAGCCCTGGTGCTGAAGGAATTACGAGTTTGTTGCCTGGATGGCAATCGCAGCTCTTTTATACTTAAAGCAATTTCAAAGATTGCTGCTGGATGCCAATTATATTCCACTTTTCAAGCCGTTTTCTTTAAAGTACAGATATGACCATTGCGCCATATACTGGGGTGAACCTTCTGCCAGATGTTACACAGTCATTCAGTTGAGTTGTATGAGGATCGGTGATCGGATGTCTTAGGGTTAGGGCTAGTAAGCCCAAGTCATGTGGCAGAGGTGAAAGGTAGTTAGAGGGACTAAATTCTGCAGGTAAATGATCCAAGATAATCTCATCTTAAGAGAACATGGGGATATCATTTCCATTTAAAATGCCTTAGACATGCATTATTACACGTACAGACAAAAACGTGACTTTCTTCAAATATGTACTCAGTTCACTCAGAACACAAGAACATGACATAACAATTTAAAGGGTTGGTGATTAAGAGGAAGGATTAACATTTTTGTTATGAATAATTGAGCAAATGTTCTGTTTATCTTCTCTGGGGCACTGGGGGGGTGAATACTTACGATTCTTAACCTTTCAATGTAAAAGTTACTTGAGCTAATTATTCTGATGAATAAATAAAATTGTATGTATTTGGAAGAAGAGCTTGCAGAAGTGAAATGAGACTTTGATTACGAGCCTGAGGGCAGAGAGGGACAGAGGTGAATTTCACTTCTTTATCTGTGACTGTGTGTAGATCCGAGGAGGAAAATGAACACTGAGGCAACTGGTAATGAAAGTCTTTATCGGTGTTGGTGTAGAAAGATATGCTGGGAGAAAGAAGGATTTTCTGTCGATTGTTTGATGCAACGTTACCGGTTTCACTCTGACTCCTGAAGGAATTCCTCAGAAAGACAAAATGCCCTTAAAGCTCAATAAGGTCTAAATAAATGTGAAATCCCGGTCCAGCCCTGTTCTGTTCGATTGGATCCGCTCAGTGGTGTGTACCAGCTCACAGAATCTGATCCAGACTCATTTGTGGAAGTTGTTGATTTAGTGATAAACCCTGAGAGATGCTGAAGGAAACACTTCCTCCATCAGGAGTTTCCTCTGCTCTCAGCTAATCAGTCGTTTCACTCACTCGGACATCAGAGTGCAGTTTAACAGCTGCTGCATCACTCTACACTCACTTAAAAACTCTGAGAACACGTGAAGACTCTGCAGTGTTTCTGTAATGAAGATGTGTGTGATGTGAGTGTGTCTCACACTCCTGTCTGTCTCTCTGTCTGTCTGTCTGTCTGGTTCTGATGTTTCACCCAAGAACAGGGCATGGAGTCTCTCCCCCTCCCTCTCTCACACACACACACACACACACACACACACACACACACACATTGTCTTTCACTTTTCTCCTTTCCTAAATGTTCACTCTTATATAACACACACACACACACACACACACACACAGTCGACAGCCTCTCCTAATGAAGCCCTCAGGGTCCCCAGCAGAGCTTCTGTCTGAGAGATCCATGCCTTACCACACACACACACACACACACACACACACACACACACACAATACAGATCTGAAAACAGAAGCGTTAGAAAAACAGAGAGACTGAGAGGTGGGAAAGACATGGTCTAAGTTGAGAAACTATATCTATATCACACACACACACACACACACACACAGATAATAAACAAATGGATTTATTGGTTTATTTATTTCAAAGAGGAACAGTGAGGTGTTGCAGTACAGCGTGGTTCTGAGTTATAACAGCATTCTTATGGAGCTGTGTGTATAAACCTGCACATGCTGGACACACCAACCAGCGCTAACACCCTGTCTGTTTACAACACAAAGGGACAGGGGGAGAGAGACAGTGAAGGACAGGGAGAGAGAGAGAGAGCATGTGGAATATAAAGCATGAAGTCCATAGTGATATTTGTCTACTTACACAGCACAGTGAGATACAGAAAGAGAAAAATTTGAGAGCGTGTGGAGGAAATAGTCTGGGAACAAGGAGAGAGAGAGACAAAGATAAAGCATAGAGAGAGACAGGACAATGACAGTGAGAGTGAGACAGGAAGGGAATGTGACCTTTAATATCTGACTGGCATAAATTTAGATGGAGTGTGTGAGGGGGAGGAGGAGGAGGAAGGGTGAAAGATTTGATGTGTGATGTGTATAAACGGAGTGTGCTTGTGGAATCAGAGAGTGAGACAGGGTGAGCGGTCCTGACGCTTTTTCTTTAGGTGAGCTGTAACATCAGTGAGAGAGACAGGCGGATGGAGAGGCAGACAGACGGACAGACAGAGAGACAGTGAAAGGAGGGCAGAGCTGAGCAGTAGTGAGAACGGCAGTAAGGAGAGGGGCGGGGCAGGTGAGCCGAGCGGGCGGCGTCTGTGCCGCGGGCCGTTACACAGCGGTGTGTTACAGCAAGTGATGCAGACGGAGTTGAGCTTCCCTGTACAGAACTGCTGATACCCTGATGATGCGATCAGACACGCCCCGGATGACGCACAGGACTTCCTGTAGTGTACTCCTGCACACACACACACACACACACACAAAACAAAGTTAATCAAGATAGCGACTTCGCTCTGTACAGGACCAGTGCAGTAACTAATCCTTGTTAAACACCAGCATGGATCAGTCCTACCTGTCCGGGTGTGTGTTACGTAACATGTAACATTTTGCATCATTTAAGTAGCAGGCGGACGATGCCTGACCAGACACCTTACTGCACTGGACTACTGGAATAAAGCTCTGGAGTCGGGTACTTCAGTGAAACTCCAACGAGGTTGATGATGCTGCAAACCGGAGTTTTTCTATCATTTATAATGTTTCTATTGATCTTCAATAATCTTCTTAATAAAACGGCTTTGTGTGAAACACTTTGCTTGTTCTTGTTCCAAATTTTAAGAAACAACAGAATGACAAAGAAAAACCCTGTGTGAGGTGGATTTACAGCATTTTGTAAAAACACAAAATTCACGCTGATAGAACCCAAACAACTTCTGACAAAATACCTTGGCGTTTGTACTTTTTAACACCCCTGTGACTCAAGGAACCCAAAAATACTCTCTGTGAGTTGGCAATACTTCTTGTTTCTCTTGTTTTTATCTCTTTTTGCAGGTAAACTGTTAATAAGGTTTACAACAAACGGTCGGAACATCGAGTTGGTTTTAAAGCCTAACCATGTACTTTTGTCTGTGTGTGTGTGTGTGTGTGTACACATACGTTTATACGTAATTCATGAGTCGCAGCTAAAATGCTAAAATGTTCTTCTTGACTATAGCATCAATTCAAAACATCTTTTATTTCAGTAATTCAATTGATTTAATTTCCCGATGTCCATTTTTGAGTTTTTTGAGTAATTTGCTAGTGTTGCTTTTCTGTGCAATCAGGCTTTTATATATTTACTGTATATTTTTGTTCTATCTCATTGTTCAGCCGGACTAAAGAAAGCAGCTTTATAATATATTGCCATGTGACTATGGTGGAACCTGTAGCATGGAGCATAATACGTTCCAGAAGTGGGCTCGTATTCCGAAACTAAATCAAATCGTAAATCGTAAATCAAATTGTACTTTCCCATAAAAAATGAACTTATTATTCGTTCCACAGCCCCAAAAAATAAATACAGAAAAATAATTAATACAATATATAAAGTAAAAATAAAACAAATTAACCTGCACTTTACCTTTAAAAAAGTGTAAAAATAAATCCAGACAAGTGTTTCTGTGTACACACCGTGTATTTGTGTGTGTGTGTGTGTGTGTGTGTGTGTGTGTGTGTGTGTGTGTGTGTGTGTGTGTGTGTGTGTGTGATTAAACTCCTCCTCCCTCCCCCCACCTCGCGTTTTAAGTTTCACAACAAACACACACACACAACGGAAACACTGTTTTAACAGGAAAAAAGAAATCTCTCTAATGACACTCATGTGAGCGTATACGATCGGATTCACTTCTGTAAAGTAAAAACAACAAAAAAACAAATGAACCAGCACTTTAGAATCGTGACAGAGCAGAGTTTCTGTGTAGAGCAGAGATTGTGTGTATGTGTGTGTGTGAAGCTGGGGAGAGGGGGGTTTAAAGGCGAGAGTTTGTGTGCGTGTCAAATTACGCGCACACACACACACACACACACACACACACATAGGAGACACGCTGAAACAGAGAGGGAGATGTTGATTATACTAGTACGAGACGAGCACTAAGACCCAGCAGGGGAGACGATTACCCACAATTCCACAGCGCAAGAGAAAGAAAAATCATTGGCTCAGTTGTGATTACGTGACGCTCAGTTTCAAAACAAGATCGCAAATGCGTGATACATGAGACTCATCAAGTCAAAATGTATTAAAAATCTTTGCTCGTCTTGCAGAACACTCGCAAACCGCATTACTCACAATCCGAGGTTCCACTGTACTTCACTCACTTGCTAGGGTTCTTTGTGACTTTTTTTTTACTCTTTTTTTTTTTTACTCTTTTACACACACTTTGTGTGTGTGTGTGTGTGTGTGTGTGTGTGTGTGTGTGTGTGTGTGTGTGTGTGGAATCAGTAAATTCCACCTTGCATTAGAAGGACTTCATCAATGGAACACACTGAGTTTTGTATTGACATGTTACCCTAAATCTTGTAATCTTGTAAACCTTGTAATTGGCCCTTGTTCTTATTCACCCCCCCAACACACACACAGACACACACACACACACACAATCAACAACGAAACGACTAAAAAACGGCAACAACCATGACAGTGACAAAAAACCAACAGCAAAAACAGCATCAACAACCGCTATGGCAACAATAACATCAACAACTATGATATCAACACTAACAACAAAATAAATAATAACGTCAACAACTAAGAACAATACCATCAACAACAACATCAATAATTAGAGCAACACTAGTAACAGACAACATCAGTAATAATAAAGTAAACAATAACATCATCTACAAATAATAGGAATGTTATCAAATCATTTTAAATGTAAAGCAAAAAACATTTATTTGCTTGCACTACATAAGAAATAAGTCGGACCCTAACCCAAGTCAAGGTTTCCACCAATGAGCTGCGTAAAAGTTGCACATGAACACATTACCATGCACTGTGTAAAGGGTCGCGTGCCTGCCGTCCCAATCTGTTACTGTACAACCAGGAAAAGCGCTCATAGAAAAACCTTCTGGTTAATTGAGATGTCAAACCTTCCTCTGACATGGAGACCGGCTGTTTTATACAAATCAACTGATCAGGTAAAACATACACGCAGCGAGTTATTCATGCAAGTCTGTTGGTAAATTATCGCTGTTCCATTCAGAAATTTCTGTGTATCTCATTTTCCCTACAAGTTTTGCCATTATTTCTTCTCTCTGTGGCTTTCAGACAAGAGCATTTTCCTTTTCCTGCACTATTGAATACGTGTATGTTTGTTTAAACACTGCATTTTTGTAAATATCTTTGACTTATTTCCTAACCAAGCTTTTGCAAATCAAATGATCCTATTTTTCATGCCAATAAAGCACACTTTGAACCTTTGATAGAGAGAGAGAGAGAGAGAGAGAGAGAGCGAGCGAGCAGTGGCAATAAGACGACAATTTGATCATGTTACATTTTGCTACCTTCCTCTACTTGTTGTTTTGTTTGTTATTTTAAAGAAATAAAAACAAAATATTTAAAATGTTTTTCGGAGGTTTTGGGACACTCAGATAAGTGACGCGACACCAGCGGTGCCGAATGCTCTAGCACTAGATTGCTCTGTGAGATCAAACCATGTTTTGAATTGTCCCATGCACATTCCGTCCTGTTTGAGAGCAAGAAGAAACCTCATGCATAGTCTGGGTGTTTTATGCTGTAGGAGATGCGACTTCCAACTCTAAATAAAAAAAATCTAAATATCTTAAAATGCCCACTTTGTTTGAGTTGTTTAGCAGTTATTTCTCAGTCAACAAAGCACTAAGCTTGATGCAAACACATATGATAAAAAACAACAAGCTAATCAGACCTGCGTGAGACTCGGAGTCATGCTCATGAATGAAGTTATTAACAGCGTTTTCACACTGGGGTCCAGGATCCGTAGATTTTTGTCTGCGAGATAATTCCAGTTCGACTCTGTACACAAACAAACGTGGCTGCTGAAGAATCTCTGTGAAGTAATGCAGAAGTTCAGTATTTGCTAGAAATTTAGGCAGACAAAAATATCCGGAGATAATCGGACGCGACACATAAAATCCCCGATATTTTGTATTTCCACATGCGCGCGCGTACAGCAGCACTGAGCGATGCCGTGCAGAGTTAAACACACTGCGGCTCGCGCAGCACACAGCACGCGTGCGATACTGAAGTGAGGAAAAGATCAACAACAGGATAAAAACCATCCAGTGTGATCGAGTCGGAACCCCACTGACCCACGACAACATCTACCTCCATCATCCGAACCGGACAGCGTGAAGCCTGGTCGAGCAAAGAGCCTGCGCCTGAGCGGTGAGTTCATATTAAATACTATTAACTCCTGTTAAAACTGAGACGCTGATGAGCCACATAAGCTCCACACACAATTTCAGGTTATCTCTGATTGCTGTGACAAAATTTTTATTCAATTTGTACAAGCTGTTATGGTTGCAACTTTCAGCTAATGTCAGGGATGAAATCTCAGATTTAGATGGAGAAGCGCTGACTACAGATACAGAGGAAGGAACATCAAGAGATCGAATAGGATGTTGATGCAGATGTTATAAAATTAACTTATTATATTTTAATTTAATAAAACATTTTGCACTCTATCCAGTACTTTGTCTCTATTTCAAATCTCCCACACTCATCTTGGATTTTACAGTATACAGTGGAACCTTGGATTACGAGCATAATTCGTTCTGGAAGTGGGCTCGTATTCCAAAACACTCGTAAACCAAATCAAATCTTCCCATAAGAAATAATGAAAACTCAAATAATTCGTTCCACAGTCCAAGAATACAGAAAAATAATTAATACAATATATAAAGTAAAAATAAAACAAATTAACCTGCATTTTACCTTTAAAAAATGTAAAAATAAATCCAGACAAGTGTTTCTGTGTACACACCGTGTATTTGTGTGTGTGTGTGTGTGTGTGTGTGTGTGTGTGTGTGTGTGTGTGTGTGTGTGTGTGTGTGGAATTAGCCCCTTCCCTTGCCTTGTTTTACACAGTAAAACTCCTCCTCCCTCCCCCACCTCGCTTTTTAAGTTTC
>QNUK01001319.1:0-50000 GCA_013621035.1 Clarias magur
TATTATTATTATTATTATTATTATTATTATTAGAGGTTGAAGTCCACGTCCATGTGTGTGTGTCTCTCTGTACAGCAGAACTCTCTGTCTCACTTATTAACAGACAGAAATCACATTCTGTAAGGTCGAGTATCTGACGCCTTGTTTACACTAAGTTGTACCTTCTTTGGTGCTCAGACAAACACACTCGCTGTTTGGTAATCGGAGAGAGAATCACAGATGAGAAATGGAAAAAGTCGATCAGATAAAGATGAAGTTTTGTCTTAAAACGACTCCGGCGTGTTAA
This sequence comes from Clarias magur, assembly GCA_013621035.1. Taxonomy (NCBI): domain Eukaryota; kingdom Metazoa; phylum Chordata; class Actinopteri; order Siluriformes; family Clariidae; genus Clarias; species Clarias magur. Next base: position 287 of record QNUK01001319.1, read on the forward strand.
AATTCACTTCTACCACTTCAGCGCTGTTATTTCAGCCAAAGTGAAAATCTGAACTAATCCCAGTCAAAACATTCACTTTATCTTTTCTCATTAATATCTATTGGTGCAGGTGTTTGTTTACATTGAGACAGTAGCGCATTAGTAGATTATTGTAAAGTAGATGATTAAATCCCACACATAACATCACTTTTACTCCACATGTAGATTTCACTTATATGAAATACCAAATTACTGCAAATCTTTCATTCAATTCGGTTCAGCCAGTTTTGTGTGATGCTTTGACAGATATACAGAAAGACATACAAACAGAACTTTTTTTCTGAGGTTTCTCATCCTTTAATATATGAAACATAACGACATCATTAAACGTTCTGGCCAATTTACAGACGAGACCTTTAATTTAATTATAGAGACATTTCTCTGATTAATCGTGCTGTTATATTCATCACTGGGTCTAAATGATTCAGTTTTTAACTCAAGTTTGTTTTTAAATTGTTTAACTTTTAACAATTTACATGATCAGAAGAAGGATTTACAGAAATACATGTCATTACAGATGTAAACTTTAAAATGACAAACTAATTTCGAATGAACGAGCCAGAGGCGACGACTGAAAACACTTCCAAAGAAGACATGAGGGAGGAACCCTGGCAGAAACTAGAGGGGGCGGGGCATCTGGTGGACTCCACTAACATGCTGACATTGGTTTATTGCCTAGTTAAATATTTACAGTTGAGATGATTGTACTGGAGCTTATTGGTGTGATCTTTACGGCAGTCTGCTGTCCATCTGCCTCTGCTAGCTCTTGTCCTGTACAGGATCATGGGGGACCTGAAGGCCACCTCAGGGCACCACAGTATAAAACGACACAATCATTCTGATCACGTAAAAAGACGAGAGCTTTCGTCCATTTCACTCCATGCAGACCATCTAGCAGTCCCTTGTTATTTCTAGACTGGACTCTTATAAACGACTCTCAGCAGTTCTGCACCGTTCGTCCTCTGAAGCTGACCCAGAATGCTTGGTTTCTTACACCACCTCACTTCTCCGCTCCCTCCACAGGCTTCATGTGGCATGAATCACCAAAGCCTTCGGCCTCAGTGTTGAGCCCCGTGAGGCCGATGAACAGGAACTGGCGGGAATTTCCCCCGTAAACACCAGGCCAATAGCGAGTAAAACTCTCATCCTGAATGGGCTCTTCATGTCCCAGAAATGAGACTTTTTATTTATATACCAACATCATTTTAAAGCCTCTGGATTGCGAAGTATATGTTACTCAAATTCAAATGCATGTGAAGGCAGGCAAGCAAATACTTTTGCCAATATAGTCTGCGGCTTTCACTGGCTGATGCTTCTCTTTGTTTCATTGATGAGGAAGCTTGTTTATGCACAGAGTTGTACAGCCAGAAAAGACATGACAATGAGCCAAAATACAAAAGAGGTGATAAATCTTGTCATGGTATCTTGTCAGAATTAAGCAGAAGGAAGTTAATTAACATCCCGTCTCTTATGTCCTTCACACATTCCTCAAATTTGTCAAGCTGGTTTTGCCCAGACATGTAACTGTGCCTTTGCTGACTACAAAAACTGGATTACGAAGCCACTGTGCTAAGCACTACGCTGCCCCTCTGTCCCACGCTGCCCGTCTGTCCCACGCTGCCCCTCTGTCCCACGCTGCCCCTCTGTCCCACGCTGCCCCTCTGCTAACTTAATAATTTACATCATGTTCCAGAATGAGAGCCTGCATTATCCAGACTTCTATCATGTTGTTAAGGAGGATGTTGTCCTAAGAATGTCTTTACGCTAGTCAATGATTAGCATGTACCAGGTCATCTGGGTTTCCCTGTGTTGGCCTGCAGAGCGTGATGAGGATCATAAATAAAGCCTAAAGTGTGTGGTGTCGCAGTAAATAACAGCTGTCACATCAGCAGATGAGGTTCATCAGGGTTTTATTATTCTTGGTAAAGGGTACACAAACAGAAGTCAGGCTCAGAGACCGGACGCAGGCATGGACCAGGCGATTACTGCCGAGTGTTAATTAAGCAAGATAAAGCAAGAGCAAACCATAAACAGAATCATATACAGACTAGACAATCAGAGGTCCAAACCTTTCACTGATACTTACCGTGATCATTGCCCACCACCACCAGTGAGACTGGGAGAAGAGGAGGAGGAAGCTGCCAACTGAAGTTATCAGACGCTTTATAATGTTTCTCCCTTGATGAAACCTGAATCGTTCTTCTAACCTACGATCACAATGTACAGTAGGTAGTCAACAAGAATGCCTGTTACTGTCATGCTGACCAACAGCAACCAAAATAAATCAGTCGCAAAGTGACAACAACAAAAAAGATGAATTCATGATGTCCATTTGAATGATTTTTTTCCCAAAAATAATTACACTTTTTATTCTCAGCCTGCAAAATGTTCGAAACATTACTGTTATTGTGTCACAAAGTTGTTTAGTTGAGAATGCATGTGTGTACAGGTCAAAGCCTATCAGTTACAGTAGGTAGACGAGGGGAATGTCTATTATCACCGACCGCGTGACCAACTACATGCTGGGTTAATTTAACGCAGCAACATGGGTAAAATATTCAATCCAAATGCTAGGTCATATTTAACTATAATGCTGTTTTAATTCTACCTCACAAATAGGTTATTATTATTTTTATGTTGTACATGTCTATGGGTAAAACAGTTTCAACAGTTAAATGACTTTGATATACTGGTCTATTACAAAAAAAAAAAAACCTCTAAGTTTTGTAAATCATACATATATGCAATAATCACCTAATTAATCGTACAAATCATATGAAAATATTTATTTTTATTTTTCAAAAGCACAAGATCAGATAATACAAAACAAGTTCAACAGCGACATCGTTACGATACTATTACTGAGAAGCACTAATGCCTGAGAGCAGCGCTGGTCATTATCTCCCCACGTGAGGATGTAGGGGTTCGGCCTCGACACTTCAGCCTGCTGGAGATATTCCACTGTGTCGGTTCCAACCTTAGAAAGAAAGAAATTAAAGAAGGTAAAAGTTTATGGGAAATACGAGAGGGTTGGCTAGTATGTATAATTGTAAGAAGTGTTTTATAACACCTCAGCTTTTTATATGTGGCTGCTAACGCTAGCAACCTAGCGAAATGCTAGCATCATGCTGGCACTACAGTTAAGAGTTTAGCTTTCATTCATCACTTCACCACCTTCATTCACCCTGCAAGCGTCTACAAAGAAAACTAAAAAGCTCAGACATTTCTGCAGTTGCTTTCATACACAGGTGGGCGTCTTTGCTTTGGCTAGCTAGCAGCCATTGTCAGATAAACTAGCATGCTATAGCACAGACCAGGCTGAAAGTTTGAGTGTAACGTTAACATGGTAACAGTAATAAATGTTACACACAGTGAACAAATTCAGTCACCGGTGAGTGAAAGTGTGAATACAGACCTTATATTGAAGTTTACATTTCCTCTTAAATGCGTGAGGAGGAAGACCAAAAAAAAAAAAAAAACGAAGCTGACACAGTCACTGAATAGACCGGTAAATTTTGGGGGAGGGGCGGTCTTGTTTGTGATGTTAGCTGTCACTAGCTAACCCAACTGGGTTAAACAAAAAGTACCGAACTTCCTGTAAATAACCCAGACAAAATAACCCAGACAAAATAACCCAGACAAAATACCCAGACAAAATAACCCAGACAAAATAACCCAGACAAAATACCCAGACAAAATAACGCAACCCAGCGTTTGGGTGGTAAAAACAACCCAGCATTTTTTAGTGTGTATATATTCTGTCTCTGTTTACTGTTAATTAAAAAAATACATTCAAAGACATCAACCTTTAAATATAGAAATAACTCGAAAACTAGACTTTCGGAATAAAACATTAAAATAACTCAGAAAAGACTCTAAAAATGCTGTGTTGTTTCTGCAAACACATTGTTGGGTTGTTTATGCTGTCAAAATTCTGGGTTATTTCGGGGACTTTAAACACATTGTTGGGTTGCTCATGTTGGGTCAAATGAGATGTAGTGAGTCAAGTTGTCACGGTGTGCTCCTGTGATGGGCGTGCGCCCAAATCAACATCGCTCCTCGCTCACTAGCTAGGCAGCCTCTCCTTCTGCTGGTGCGTGAAGGAGCAGGGCGGCGGAATTCGGCACGGCTGGCGAGCTGCTCTCCCACAAATCTCCTCCAAGATTTCCCCCAACATACCAAGAGACCTGGGTGACATATCGAATGCAAGTGGGAGAGTCCTGCAGAGATTAAAAATAAAAATAAAGGGGCAATAAATCACCGCAATAAATCTTGGGGTAACACACAAATAAACGGTGGTGCAGCGGTGGCTCGGAGGGCTGAGGCACTGAGTTACTGATCGGAAGATCGGCGGGTCGATTCCCAGCTCAGCCAGGTTGCCATTGTTGGGCCCTTGAGCGAGGCCCTTAACCCTGTCTGCTCCAGGGGGCGCTGTACCATGGCTGACCCTGCGCTCTGACCCCAGTTCCTATATGAAGAAGGAATTTCACTGTGCTGTAATGTATATGTGACAAAATAAAGGCTTTACTTTACTTTAATGTAGTGAATGTAAAGTGTCAGTACGGACGCTCTCCTCCGACGCCAGAAGCTGGGGTGGGGGTGAGAGGGGGGCAGGGGAATGCAGTGAAGCAGGAGGTCACCTGGTCCACCTTTAAAGCACTGCCGCGAAAAAGCGAGGGGGTGAGAGACGATGAGGAGACGGCGCCGTATTTACAAGAAAGAGAGTGGAGACTGTGACAACTTGCTCCGTTTTCATGCTCCTGGACTCAATAATACCGGTGAGACTGAGAAATCGCTCCAACTACACACACTCACAAACACTTAAAAATAAACAGGACTCAGGACTAAACATTTCAATTCATACACACACGCCCACATCCATTTTGTGCATTTGTACATATTTTGTATATGTTGTGTTTTTGAGTGCGCCATTTAGTTTTTTTCCTTCACTGAATACACTTTGGGTTTTGTTTAAGTTGTTGTTGTTGTTGTTGTTGTTGTTTGTCTTTTCTTGTCATATACTGCACCGGAAATTAGATTCAAAAACTAGAGTTATACCAAAATCTGATCGCTACAATGTGGGCATTAATGATAAGATTTGTATTGACTTCTAAATAAACTTCTAAATAATAAATGGCAGCTGGCATGCATAAACATAGATGCAGGATTTTTTAAAATTCTAAATAAAACTGCTTTTCTAAACATGGGCTACAATATTAGTTCATTGAATTTTTCAGGTTTACCTACATGGTGTAATCGGTGCTCAACCACATGCAAATAGTTTTCCAGAACACAGAGACATTTTGTTGTACTAAATAATATTTATGCAGTATAATCAGGGCCTTGTACTTCTATCTATTCAAGGCTGTTGTTGTTGTTGTTGTTTAGTGTTACTGTGTGTCCTTTACAATGTCAGACAACATTCAAATTTAATTAAATAAAATTTTATTTGTATAGCGCTTTTAACAGTTAACATTGTCGCAAAGCAGCTTTACACAATCAAAAGAATTATTTAGATCGTACTGTGTGCGAGGAGGGCGGCACGGTGGTGAAGTGGTCGCCTTGCACCTCCAGGGTCTGGGCTCGATTCCCGTCTCTGTGTGCATGGGGTTTGCAGGTTCTCCCCGTGCTTGGTGGGTTTCCTCCGGGTTCTCCGGTTTCCTCCCACAGTCCAAAGACATGTAGGTTAGGCTAATTGGCGTTCCCACAATGGCCGAAGTGTGTGAGTGTGTGTGTGTGTGTGTGTGTGTGTGTATGTGCCCTGCGATAAGTCTCCTGGGATAGGCTCCAGTCCCCCCGTGACCTGGAGCGGTATAAGCGGTATAGATGATGAGACAGGACAGCCCCTACTCTGGTCTCTGACGCATCTACTTCCACCACAAACTGGAGCGAGGCGTCAGGGAAGATAAGGATGGGTGCAGTGCTGAAGCGGTTCTTAAGATCCTTGAAGGCTCTATCTGCAAGGGGCTTCCACTGGAATGGAATTTTGGAGGACGTGAGGGTCGTAAGTGGCGTCGCAAGTGGGGTCGCCACCATGCTGTAGTTATGCGGAAGTGCAGAGCGCTGGCGTGTGCTGTGAGCCATGCAGGAATGCGGAAGCGTGCGGTGCCGGCGCGAGCGGAGTACAGCCTGAGATATGTGCCGGTGTGTGCGCTTTAAGTCTTACGGGAAAGCGGAAGCGCCGAGCGCTGGAGAGGGGATAAGTTGTGGTCGTAGAAACAAGCGGGGGTCGAAGCCGGAGAGACGAGGGAATCCGTGATCCAAGCTCGATCGGTAACGTAAGATATCCAAACGACTTGAGTCCAAATACGAGCGGCGAAATTGTGGCCAGAGAAGCAAAACGTGGTCGTGATCAGATGGGCAAAAGAAAAGACAAAAATGCTGGAATATCGGGCTTGGAAAGGCTCTCAATAATCTGGTTGTGATCAATGGTGTCAAAAGCTGCACTGAGGTCCAGTAACACAAGTATAGTGACGCAACCCTGATCAGAGGCCCATAGGAGGTCGTTTACTACTTTAACAAGTGCTGTCTCTGTGCTGTGATGAGGCCTAAATCCTGACTGATACACTTCATTTATGCTATTTCTGTGTAGATGTGAACATAGCTGCTGTGATACTACCTTTTCCAAAATCTTGGAGATAAACGGAAGGTTTGATATCGGCCTGTAATTAGAAAGCAGACAGGGGTCAAGGTCAGGTTTCTTGATTAGCGGTTTAATAACGGCTAATTTAAAGGATTTGGGGACATACCCACTACTGAGTGAACAGTTAATTACTTTCAACAGGGGTTCTGTTATTGCTGGTACTATCTGCTTGAGAAAATGTGTCCGGTCTTCTGGATTCTCAAAATGAATATTGAGAGGTTTGAAAGGAAATCTGCAGATTCACAGAGAAACTCCGAGTACGGCCCAGGGGGTCTGTAAATGATGATTAGCGGGATCGACTGAGCTGACTTTGTTACTATAGAGAACTTCAAATGCATTAGATTTAAAACTGTGTTTTTGTACGAGAGACAGATTATCGTTATAAATAACTGCGACTCCTCCTCCTCTACCAGTTAGCCGAGGCTGGTGTATGTAGCTGTATCCAGGAGGACTCGCTTCATTTAGAGCCACATACTCGTCCTGTTTAATCCAGGTTTCTGTTAAACATAATATATCAAGCTCCTGATCTGTGATAGTTTCATTAACAATAACTGCTTTAGATGCGAGAGATCTAATATTTAACAGTCCTAGCTTCAGATCAGAGGTGCTGGCTGCGCATTCAGTGTGATCTGAGTTTGTGGTGTCTATGTTAATTAAATTACTAAAACAGACTTTCTGAGTCTTTCTAAATGTATGTTTATGTTTATCTCGGGGAACAGACACAGTCTCAATCTGATGAACCCTGAGTGACGACTCGATGCAGCTAGCAGACGCACCCATGGACTGCCATGCCATTGCCTAATGCTAGTTGAACTCATTAGCTTATAAAGATGTACCATGACGTGTTTAGTAAATATTTATTTGTCACAATGAACATTGAAAAGGAGGATGAAGGTATTCATGACTGATTTATTTATTTATTTATTTATTGCACAGCTTAGCCACTTGATTAACCTCATCATTGATTGGCCAAGCTGTGCAAAAAAATAAATAAATATATAACAGTCATGAATACCTTCATCACTTCCTTTTCAGTGTTCAAGTTTAAACCAGTTTTAGCCCTTTATTATAGAGTTTATTGTGAAGAACATTTACTGGTTTTTATTATCATGTGGTGAAAATGTTAATTACTGCACATCAAGTTTACTGTCAAAACCTTCAGCAGGTAAATTCCATAGATTAATCATGCACCACCACGCAAGAACATGCTCAGAACTTTATTATTTTAAAAATGAATGATTGAGGAGACAGAGACACCTGTCTCACCTTCAGCACCAAAAGCAGAAAAAGAAAAAAAAAAAATATATATATATAAAGTTGATTATAACCCTGTTAATGGATCCTAATGCAGACGATGTGTACATGCGGCAACACATTTCTTATACAGCATGACCTCTGGATTGGTTAAAGAAAAGTTTTTTAAATCTGTTTTGAATCAGAAGACAGAGACAAAGAAAAACACAACCCAGCAAACACCATTGTTCAATCGCTGAATATTTAGTAGGTTTTATAGTAATGAAGTTTATAAATGTTTTGCTCTGTCAGAAGACACACCATCCTGCTGTCCTGCAGTAATGAAGGCTACACTGGTGTGTGAATGGGGTGCTCTTGCTTTGGGAATGTTCTCCTCAGCGGTAGAAGGTGAGCACCGCCGCCTCAGTCAGCTGTTTGCTGGCGCTCCAGCCGGAGTTTGTGCCGTAACCGTCCCAGTCAAAAGCAGGAAAGTCACCGCACTGCCTCGGAGACGCTTCGGGAAAATAGCCACCGCCTCCTATACAGCCCTACACACACACACACACACACACACACACACATAATATAGCTTTACATGGATTATCATGGATCCATTTTCTTACAGTTGCTTCCTAAACGTTTGGGTTTTAACCCAAGCTAATGACAAGTGAAGTAGTGTGGTGTTCTGGTTGTGGCGGTTGTGATGCTGGCTTTATGTTTGGGCAGAATAAGGACCTCATACTGGCGGATTTCTTGTAGAAACAGACCTTATCGCAGAATCGCCAGTGAACATTTATAATATGAATAGATAATAGACACCAGTCTCCTGATTTAAAGCCAGGTTTTAATCACTGTGTGAACAGAACAGGTTTCATCCTCACGTGTTCCACGTTGCAGTCTTTGGGTTTGAGTCCTGAGCAGATCGCTGTCGCCGCTTTCTCATTGTTTATGGCACGGAACGTGATGTAACCGGGTACAGAATTCGCTGGAGAGACGTGAAGATATATTTTACATCAATAATGAGTTGTTTACTGTTTTTGCTTTAAATGTACTGTAGGTTCTACAAATAAATCCTAGGAAGAGCAGACTAAGAATCGGACACAGTAACCTTAATAACACTCTACTTATAGTCGGTAAACACCCAGTGTTCAATACTTTATTTCAGTTTCTTAACTGCTTCCTTATACTAATAATTCCATCACAGTGCTGCGTTCTTACTGTTACGGCCTTTACTTTAAGGGATGGACTTTATCCCTTGGTTTATTACACTGTTCATCCAAACAGTCCTATTACCTGACCATTCGTATCTATTTGTGCCTATTAAACTCCCCATACCACATCAAACTGCTACTGATCTGTTTCACCCCTTCAAGCTTCCTTAACTCCAGTCTATTACATGGGGTGTCACAATGTTTTATAAGGGACTCGTTGTTCTCCTTCAGAGGAAAAAAAGTGGCAAAGTCTCTTCCCCTCTTTCTGTCCATTCACTATGAGACTTCATGCATTCCACTGGAAGAACATCAACCCATGCACGGCATCTCTTGGCTGAACTGTATTGCAAGGATCATCTTAATGATTTTGTTCCGATTTCAGTCCTGCCATACCCAAGTGGTAAATGCTATTATTTAATATAATAATAAATTTTTTTTATGTGTTCAGTTTGTAATATATTGCAGTTTGATGATGAACTGAAAATAAACATTTAGCTGTTATCAATAGTACTGAACCCCATTTCCACTGTGTGTTCCTTTTATTTAGCTTCTATACAGACCTCTGACATTGGGTCCATACAGGTTATGGTTAAATGTGGCATCTCCAACGTCGTAGACCACAGGAACAGAGGGGCCATGGTTAGTAGGACAGCTTCCTATGTTGTACTTAACTGGGAGTTGCTGAAAACAGAAGGGTTAATAGAAATGATGTAACTACACCCTGTCATACAGTCACAGTCAGAAGTGTATATACAATCATCATCTACATAAACATCAGTTCAATATTGGGCTTGTTGACCAACACACAGTGCAATGGGTGTAATCTGTGAAAGTGAGTGGTAGATCTACACAAGTCAGGAACATCTCTCAAAGCCATTTATAATAAAAAAAAAACTGAAGATTCCAAGATCATTTCAAACTGTTGGACACACTGTAAGAGACGTAAGCACTTTGCAGAAGCCTGGAAGAAGATCCTAACTTTCACCATCAACTGAGAGGAAACTGGCTCTGATGGCCAAGAACCACCAAGGCACAGGCCTGGCATGAACTGAAAGTTGTTGTAACCCCTGTGGCACTGTCAATAGTCAAACCAGTTTTCCTTCACTGTAGACTGAAAGAATGTCACCCAAGAATGAAGCCCCTACACTAAATCCACACTTTCAAACTCAACTTCTGGAGGAACGTTTGGACCAGAAATATGTTTGTAGGAGTGAGTGTGAGGCCTTCAACCGCGAGAATACTGTAGCCTCTGTTGGGGACGGTGGTGGGAGCATCACACTCTGGGGCTGCTTTGCTGGAATTGAAACTGCTGCACTGCACAAATAAGTAGAAGAACCTCAGAAATCTCAGCAGGTCCTCAAATAATCAGCTAGACAAGTGAAACTCCTCAAATGTAGGATGGATACAAAGGTGTAACTTTAGGATTTTGGAGTCTCAACTATTTTTAAAAAATGTGTGGACTATGATTAAAAGACCCAAGAAACAAAACCCTGTGTGTGCATTGAATGATGCCTAAAACTCCAAGAAAACCCCTAATGCAGTGGCGAGGAGATGTATGAATCTGCCGATGATCTGCGGTGCTATGAGAGCAAAGATTTGTTATTCCCAACACTGTCGGCTGTGATAAACCAAAATAATAATTCACTGTTACTCAAAAAAACCAAGCAGCAATAACATTAATAACATTAATAGTGCAAAGACAGCATCAGTATTGGTTGAAGATAAACAAGTTGCATACTGCATGCGATTTGTAAAAAGTATGGAATTTTTGGTACTCCATGTTACCAAATCCAGCATGTAGACACAACAAGACTCAAGCAAGAAGTGGACCGACATTTTTCTGCCACACCCACATATTGGGTCAGACCATCCATCCATCTAGGAACCTCCGGACGACCAATAGTCACCATTGTATTTATTCCCATTTTTGCAACTGTGGTAGGACTTTTGGTCAAGACTCACACATGCATTCACACACTAAGGAAAATTTGAGAATGTCACTTAGCTTAATCTTAATGTATTTGGACTGTTGGAGAAAACCAAAGTACCTGGAGGATCCTGACTGACCCTGCGCTCTGCCCCAACTTTCTAACTAGGATTATGCTGTAAAGTACATGTGACAAATAATTCATTATTATTATTATTATTATTATTATTATTATGATTATTATGATTATTAAATAAACTATATTTGTGCTCTTAGGGTTTCTTCTAGTAGAATGTCTGTACAATCACCAGTAGACCAGTTCAAGAGGCCCATAACGACTCAGAAATGCCTGTTAAATGAACATTACCAGCTACACATTTATGTGGTAACTTATGTCATTGTCTTGTTGGTTGATATCTTCAGGTTGCCTACTATAGCTGCTGTTTCTCACAGCTTTAACTCCATTAAGTACTGTATCACCTTGAAGAGATTGTAGAGGTTTCCTCCATAGCTGTTGAGGAATCTGGTCTCTGTGTGGTAGCGCAGAAATGATGTTAGTTTCCAATTCTCCACTGGCTCGTTATTAGGAACGTGCCACACTGCCACATCCTCGGCTGTGATGTCATAGTATCCAGGGTTCTGTGGGAGGAAGTATAAGAGGAGGAGAAATCTTCTCATGGTAGAATTTCCTCATAATGCTGGAATGATGTTTAGAGTTAACATTGTTGTTTCTTTATGGACCTCACTATTGTGATTAGTGTAAAGTTTTGTAAGACTTTAATGATGTCTGTGACACATTTTCAATTGTTCAGGTTTGTGTGTTGATTTGTTGTGATTCGGACCTTGAAGTCGTCGCTGGTTGCAGCTTCTGCAGTGCCGAACGTGACGGTGTTACTCCACGACCCGTCTCCCTCAGGTACGTTCGGATTCCCACCCTGCTGACTGGACCAGCGATCACCTTTAGATCAGAGTTAGATAATGGTTAGATGAACATTAGCGCAATTTTGCTATGAATACAGTTTTATGCAAAAGTTTAGGCACCCCTTCATAATAAAAGAAACGGAAAGAAAAGCACAAAAATATTTTTTTATTTTTGTTCAATTCATGGCATAAGAAGGAACTATGCGCCAATGTTTGGGGGAAAATATTGTGCATTTTTTCAATTTCCAAGAGAGACCATGTCAACATCTTTTTAATTACCAAATCACCAAAATCTGTTATTCATCAAGGGGTGCCTAAACTTTTGCACAACGTTGTATAAACACGAAGTTAGATCATTGACCGGTGGTGCATTTCCCGTAAAGGTTGTTCTCGTGAACGCTGGCCACCAGAGTCCATCCTCCTCCTGCGGTCGTCATGTCACAGTACGTCTGATAAACAACCCCACTTCTTGTGCTGAGGTAATAAAGACCGTCTGCAAAAACAGCCATAAAATAACAACACCGTGTTCCACACTGTAGCGCTGAATGATGCTTTTACATGAAATCTTGGTCAGTTGGTTGTTTTAGCACATACCTTGTAAAATGTTAAATCTTAGCTTGAGCTCCTTGCAGCTTTGTGCAGTGGAATATTCCAGTTCTGCAGAAACAAGTTTTGTTTTACACTCCTGTGTTTAATATATTATAGAAAGTTATTATATTATACATCGATCAGTCATAACAGTAAAACCATGAACCATCTAAGGTTCAACCATCTAACCATTTTAATTTCCTTTTGCGTTTCTAATTAATAATCCTCCTCTCCAAACAGAAAGGTCTTCCCGTACATATCCTAAGAAGTACTGTATTCTCACAAACTCTTACTTCTATTCCTATTTCATTATTATTTAATACACTAATTATTTAATACTCATGGTAGTGTTGGATAATTTATATTATGATGATTACAATTTTTTTTTATGTTTTACCAGATCTGGGCTCATAATCTCTCATATTAGAGGGACATTTGAACTGCTGTTTAGATGCATCAACTATATCTATATATAACTATACAACTATAACTCTAGATAATCAACTTATCCCAGTGGTTAATTCTTGTTCTTATCAGAGCATTGTGATCATGCTCCAGTTATGTCTATACAACTCCCTAATTTATAACATTTATGGAAGACCAGATAGTTTTTTTCTTAAACACAAATGAAACACATGAAGTGTCACGTTAACTGTCTGGGATGCTCTGAAAGCCGACCTCAGGGGACAGATCATCTCATACACTGCAAATATGAGAAGGAAGGCATAAAATGGCTCTATATAAAAACCCTGATCTGTAGGAGCAAATTTTACATTCATTGTGACAAATAATCTCAGCTATCTCATCTTTGCTATCTGGTAAGTCCCCGGGTCCTGACGGGTTCTCTGCTGACTTTTTAAATCATTCTCCTCATACAGTACCTTGCACCACAACTAGCTTTGGTTCTATCTGAATCTTTTAATCTATAAACTAGAATAAGTTGGCAAAACAAAAAAAATTAAGGTAATCAGTTACACCAATTAATGCTGTTTCCAGTTGTATGTAAACTTGTAGTTGTAGATCCTCCCATTTTTATCTGGGCTTGGGACAGGAACTTGTGTCTGGGAATTGAACCCGGGACTTTCGCATGGCAGGCGAAACACCTCCCACTGAGCCCAGATACTTTAGGGAGCCCAGATTTGTAAAGATTATGTGAAGACAGACCAATCCACCATCTTGATTAAAACAATTAAATGTGGGCAGTTTACATGCGCACTGATGACATCAGACACAAAATCGCCAGGCTGAAATATTTTATGTTGGTGGAACTTTAAGGAGACAGTTACTGTGGCTAAAAAATATCAAATTTGTTCAGCTAACTTGAAAAGTGTCATTTCTACAAACTCATAAATATCAAAAAGTTCTAAATACTCACCAAGGTCTATTAATTAGGGCCCAAGCACTATAAGGCGCGCAGGACCCTCTTGTTTTCCGAAGGATTTTTTTCCACCCTTTTGCACTTTTCGGGGGTCTTAACATGCTCAAAAACTCATAAAACTTGGCAGACAGGTTGGAATCTGCTGCCATCAGGATGCCTGAGAGTCTCGGGGCTCCCAGGGGCCCCCACAGGAGATTTTGCTGCCTAGCTCATACACACTTTCACGTAGGCACACGAAACTCGATACACATTTAGAGCTCATCGAGCCGAACAACTTTCACTCTGCAGGTCCTGGGCTCAACTCACCAGGAGGCCGGGTTTTTTGAGTCGTTCTCAAAAACGCACCCGATGGATTTTGATATACTCCTCCTAGGGAAATTATACGATGGTCACCAAACTGGGCCGAATAGATCTAAAGACATTGAGGATGCAGAATTGCGGAGGGATTTTTAATATCTCAAACGGGTCAGACGTGATAATGTCTTAAACGTACGCCGAAAAATGATTAATAACTTTCTGTGTGGCATTATATTGAGTGACATTATATTCAGTGTTATGGCTTTACCTAATTTTTGTTATTACTACTGGGCAGTAAACATTCGGTGTGTCATCTTTTGGGCATATTTGCATAACCAACCTAATCGCCCTGTCTGGGTGGAAATGGAACTGAACTCTGTTAAAGACCCCTCTGTCTCTGCACTGCTTGGATCTGCGCTCCTCGTCCTCTCAATTAAACCAACCAATAATTCAGTCATTAGTCATACAGTACCATGAGAATATGGGCTCAGTTCAGGAAGCACAGCGGTCTTCTGGGCTTTTCTCTCTCCAGTCCTGTCGTCTCTAACCAGCTCTTCCAACCTTCTTTACATGATTCAGTGTTTCAGGAATGGTTCAGTAAGGGCATTAAGTTTTGCAAAGATCTGTTTGTTGATCATAGGTTTGCATCATTCGAACAGCTTTCTGAGACGTTTAACTCACCCAATTCTCATTTTTTCAGATATCTGCGAGTAAGACACTTCATTAGCTCATCAATACCAAATTTTCCTGAGGCTCCTGATGCAAATATTTTTTTGGACAGTCTTTAAAACCTTGTCGTACATATTGAATTCCAATCTCGAACCAGACCCTCTGATTGCTCTTTTTGGCATCACTGGAGAGGAAGATAAGCGTCTAAATCCAGCTAAACAGCGTTTGTTGTCTTTTGCGACACTCCTGGTTGGGCAGTTAGGGGTTTATAAGGGGTTTATAAAGTGTGCATTACAACACATTTACGCTGTTATATCTCTGTTTAAAATCAATAAACATACTGTTGAAAGGTAATGCCATGTTGTCACTTTGTCGCTCTTGTTTACACATTTGCATGTGCACTTTATGTATAAAACGTAGATAGTTTTTCTTTTAAATTAAAATGTCAACTTTGTCTTCAATGAGCTAGTCAGAATTAGGGTACTTAGTTAGATAGTTAGTTTTTGTTCATTTGTAATGTTTATTTATGTTGTACGTAGCACCTTGGTCCAGGAAGAACATTGTTTCGTTTCACTGTGTACTGAACTGTATATGACAATGTAAAGTTAAAATAAGTAAAATGGTGGAGCTGAAGTCATTTGACAACGAACAACTGTGACACGATCAGTGAGTGTATGACATCACAGTATGTGTCTCCTCCCAGTCACTAATGGAGCAAAGGTACAGACTCAATGTACAGTACAAATACCGTCTGGACAGAACCGCCACCTCACAGTCTCCACCACTATGATGTCACAGTATAAGGTTTGTGTATAAAAAGCCAGCGTGTAAGTCAAGAGACCGCAGTCAGGAACATGTGAGACAGGGAAGCGCATCGGCTGCTGGTCATCTCAGGGACACTGATGGTATGATAATACCACTCTGTACTTATACAAAGTACTGATGACTGATTATCACTTAAATTTGAGTTATTTGATATTTTATTTAATTAATGTTCTGTTGAGTGTGTTAAGACCTTGAAAAAACCATCGCCACCCAGTTGCACCACACAACCTGCACACATCAGTGGTCAGGGGTCGCTCAGTGGTTAAGGCATTGGACTACGGTTCAGAAGGTCCCAGGTTCAAGTCCCACGACCACCAAATTGTCCCTGTTGGGCTCTTGAGCGAGGCCCTTAACCCCAACTGCTCAGATGTATAATGAGATAAAAATGTAAGTCACTCTGGATAAGGGCGTCTGCCAAATGCCTAGATGTACATCACACACTATACAGGGCTAATGGCAGTTTGGGCCCTAAATATTTGTTGAGTGCACGTGTGTGAGGGTTAACTTTTGTAGTGTGTGTGATGTATGAGTGTGTGTGTGTGAGTGTTGACATTTGTGATGTGTATGTGTGTACAATAGGCCTGGAAAATAAGCCTCACACTATGATGTTCCTGAACATGATGTCACTGAATATAATGTCACTCAATATAATGCCACACAGAATGTTTTTAATAATTTTTTGGTGTAAGTTTAAGACATTATCACGGCTGACCCGTTTGAGATATTAAAAATCCCTCTGCAATTTTGCATCCTCAATGTCTTTAGATCACATCGGCCTGGTTTGATGGCGATCGTATAAATTACCTAGGAGGAGTATATCAAAATCCATGGGGTGTGTTTTTGCGAACAACCCAGAATAACTGGTCTCCTATTGAGTTGAGCCCAGTACATGCAGTGTGAAAGTTGTTCGGCTCAATGAGTTCCAAATGTGTACCGAGTTTCCTTCACACTTTCATGTCTAAGCATACATTTTTAAAGACACGGAGGCCCGATGCACCTCAATGACTCAGACATACAGGTGGGCCAATAATGTACTGCAGCTCATCACTAATGGGTGTGTCTTCTCACATAAATGAAAAAATATTAAAATAATAATATCAATGTTCATAAAACATTAACTTAATATAACAGTGTAAATATATATATATTTAATCAAAATATTTTGTGCTAACTTTTAAGTTTTATATAATTTGGCTTATTAAATCAAATTAAATGTACTTACTCTTTTTATTCTCCATATACTCTTAGACAGGCATGTATGAGTTTATGTTTACTTTTGTTTTATTTATTTATTTATTTATTTATTTGAATATGTTTTCTTTTAATTAGATTTATTTAAATGTAATTTTATTTTATTTTATTTTACTTTACCTCAGCTCCTTCATCCATGGAGGGCTGTATTGGTGTACTTATATAGAATGTTTGCAGTTCAATTGTTATTGCTTCTTAATTTTTTCCATACAATGTATAATAATAATAATAAGAAGAAGAACAACAATAATAATAAGTTTTTTTTGCATGTGAATATTTGTAAGTGGGTCTGTCATTATTTGTCATACCTCTAACACATGGAGTGGGGTTTATGGACGCTAACGCCGCAAGCAGAGTGGTGAAGCATGCCATCTCTGTTGGGAGAAAAAAAAAACAGGTATTTAAATAAAAGACTGACATTACATGCTTAGATTAATAATTTTTTAATTGATTGTTCAGGATCTCTAAGTGGCTGTTTGTGTCATGCAATAATAGTAATATTATAATAATAATAATAATAAATAATAATAATAACGTGTTAACAAAAGTAGAATAATTCAGTTAGAAATTATAGACATACACATAATTTTCTCATAGAGAGCGATGTGACATACCGTGAGGTGTTGTGATGCTCCTGATGTTCTCAGTACGATACAGCAGGTGGATTACAGTACGGTTTTTATAGCATGTGTGTGTGTGTGTGTGTGTGTGTGTGTGTGTGTGTGTGTGTGTGTGTGTGTGTGTGTGTGTGTGTGTTGGGGGGAGGGGGGGAGTGGGCGTTGAAAGAGAGAGTGAATGCAGTATTTCATTTTTGTAGATAAACACACTTTGCTTTAAGCCTTTATTTCAACACTTAGTCATGAGATCCTAAATTTACAGTTATTATCTATAGAGGTGTGAGTTTAACAGGAACAGGATGTTCATTACTTATCAGTAAGTGGATCAGCAGGGTTTGTGTATTGCGGGAATGATAATTACCGTTCTTCTATTACAATACACCATTGTGCATTTATGGGAAGTTAATCACGGAAATACTGTGATGTTACTGTACATATAATGTTTCACTTTACTTTGATCTAGGAATGATGCATGACTCTACACACAAGTTTTCTTTTGTGTCTCAAGTATACAACGATGCAACTACAGTAAATCCATGCCATCATTGTGCATACACACTTCATACAAACACACAGCTTAATTAATGACGCATTCTGTATAAACACTAACTTTAATTAATTACTCACACTGTACAAACACACACCTTAGTTAATTACACACTCCGTCGCAACAAACACAGGCACACCTACAGTGTGGCTCGAAAGTGTGTATGTTCTAAGTGTGTATGTCTGGGCTAACAAGCAAAATAATAGTAATAAAGTGAATTCATTTGTCCTTTTCTTTGAATGCACTGAGTGCGACCGAAATCGCACGAATAACATGAAATGTTTCAAATGCGGTAGTATAGAAACTCTTGCTGTTGTTGTGTAATCTTGGGCTACACCTTTCAACTAGCAGAGAAGTGTTACAAAATATTTCCATTTTGGCTTCAGTGCCCAGTAACGATTAAGTCACTACTGTAGTTTCTAGAAATATTGTACTGTTTTTGCTGTTGAACTAGTTTATACTGCTGAAGGTTACAGTGAAGACATTCATCACTGGATCTAGCAATGGGGATTGTCACAAAGCAGCTTTAGAGAAAGATTTACATTTCTCCCTATGAGCAAGCCAGGTGGCCAGATGCAGCGTGATTATAAATCGTTTCCCCTCTACAGCTGTGTGCTATAAGTGTAACTGTGTGTGCAGGAACTTCTGAGCTCATGATGGATGTGAACATTGGCATTGGAAATCAGTCAACTTCATTTGGAATTCATCACCGTTTTAACATGACGTTTAATGAGAGAAACTTTTTAACTGCTCTCTGATTGAGACTTGAACAAGTGCAAACCTGTCGGTGATACTCACAGTCCTGAACGACCTTTACTGTTTCTCTGTGCCACCATCCGCAGTAATCTCACTGATCTTCAGGCCATCTGTGCTGGAAGACATCTTCAGCAGCAGCGCTTGCTCTCCATCAGATGGAATCTACAACCAGAAGATGGACGTCACGTTCAGAGAGTCATGTGTGCGTAACAAAAACAGTTTCAACAGTTTACTGGCGCTTCAACCGTCATGTGTGCTGATAAAGTCACCAGACTGCCTCGGAGACCCTGCCGGGACTACACACACACACACACACATACACACACACACACACACACACACACACACACACACACACACACACACACACACTGCGTATATTTTTCTGTTTGTGTAATTTTGTTAGTCGACTCAGTTTCCCAGAAGGCACTCACCTGACCGCGGTAGCTCATTAGAATGGTTATAAATAGCGGGCTGTTCTGGGAAACTGGGTCGAGTATTAAAGATGTCAAATGGGCATTTCTTTAGTTGGTTTTCTTTGGTTTTGTGTTATGAAGGCTCTGAGAGTTCAATGTTCGTCAAAAAGTTTGTCTTTTGACGAAGTGAGTCTTGTTAAGTGTGCTAATAGCTCTCCGCTGCGTAATGCCAGTGTGTGCTCTAAACCTGGGTGTGTTTTTGTTCATAAGAGCGCGGGTGTGTGTTTGCCTTGGAGAACCCAGCAGGTTCTGTGTGTGACTGTTATGTGTATATAACCTGTGTGTGACTGTTATGTGTATATAACCTGTGTGACTGTTATGTGTATATAACCTGTGTGACTGTTATGTGTATATAACCTGTGTGACTGTTATGTGTATATAACCTGTGTGACTGTTATGTGTATATAACCTGTGTGTGACTGTTATGTGTATATAACCTGTGTGTGACTATGTGTATATAACCTGTGTGTGACTGTTATGTGTATATATCCTGTGTGTGACTGTTATGTGTATATAACCTGTGTGACTGTTATGTGTATATAACCTGTGTGTGACTGTTATGTGTATATAACCTGTGTGTGACTATGTGTATATAACCTGTGTGTGACTGTTATGTGTATATATCCTGTGTGTGACTGTTATGTGTATATAACCTGTGTGTGACTGTTATGTGTATATAACCTGTGTGTGACTGTTATGTGTATATAACCTGTTTGTGACTGTTATGTGAATATATCCTGTGTGTGACTGTTATGTGAATATAACCTGTGTGTGACTGTTATGTGTATATAACCTGTTTGTGACTGTTATGTGTATATATCCTGTGTGTGACTGTTATGTGTATGTAACCTGTGTGTGACTGTTATGTGTATATAACCTGTGTGTGACTGTTATGTGTATATAACCTGTGTGTGACTGTTATGTGTATATATCCTGTGTGTGACTGTTATGTGTATATAACCTGTGTGTGACTGTTATGTGTATATAACCTGTGTGTGACTGTTATGTGTATATAACCTGTGTGACTGTTATGTGTATATAACCTGTGTGACTGTTATGTGTATATAACCTGTGTGACTGTTATGTGTATATAACCTGTGTGACTGTTATGTGTATATAACCTGTGTATATGTATATAACCTGTGTGTGACTGTTATGTGTATATAACCTGTGTGTGACTATGTGTATATAACCTGTGTGTGACTGTTATGTGTATATAACCTGTTTGTGACTATGTGTATATAACCTGTGTGTGACTGTTATGTGTATATAACCTGTGTGTGACTGTTATGTGTATATAACCTGTTTGTGACTGTTATGTTTATATAACCTGTGAGACTGTTATGTGTATGTAACCTGTGTGTGACTGTTATGTGTATATAACCTGTGTGTGACTGTTATGTGAATATATCCTGTGTGTGACTGTTATGTTTATATAACCTGTGTGTGACTGTTATGTGTATGTAACCTGTGTGTGACTGTTATGTGTATATAACCTGTGTGTGACTGTTATGTGAATATATCCTGTGTGTGACTGTTATGTGTATATAACCTGTGTGTGACTGTTATGTGTATATAACCTGTGTGTGACTGTTATGTGTATATAACCTGTTTGTGACTGTTATGTGAATATATCCTGTGTGTGACTGTTATGTGAATATAACCTGTGTGTGACTGTTATGTGTATATAACCTGTTTGTGACTGTTATGTGTATATAACTTGTGTGTGACTATGTGTATATAACCTGTTTGTGACTGTTATGTGAATATATCCTGTGTGTGACTGTTATGTGTATATAACCTGTGTGTGACTATGTATATATAACCTGTGTGTGACTGTTATGTGTATATAACCTGTGTGTGACTGTTATGTGTATATAACCTGTGTGTGACTATGTATATATAACCTGTGTGTGACTGTTATGTGTATATAACCTGTGTGTGACTGTTATGTGAATATATCCTGTGTGTGACTGTTATGTGTATATAACCTGTGTGTGACTGTTATGTGTATATAACCTGTTTGTGACTGTTATGTGTATGTAACCTGTGTGTGACTGTTATGTGTATGTAACCTGTTTGTGACTGTTATGTGTATATAACCTGTGTGTGACTGTTATGTGAATATATCCTGTGTGTGACTGTTATGTGAATATATCCTGTGTGTGACTGTTATGTTTATATAACCTGTGTGTGACTGTTATGTGTATATAACCTGTGTGTGACTATGTGTATATAACCTGTTTGTGACTGTTATGTGTATATATCCTGTGTGTGACTGTTATGTGAATATATCCTGTGTGTGACTGTTATGTTTATATAACCTGTGTGTGACTGTTATGTGTATATAACCTGTGTGTGACTATGTGTATATATCCTGTGTGTGACTGTTATGTGTATATATCCTGTGTGTGACTGTTATGTGTATATATCCTGTGTGTGACTGTTATGTGTATATAACCTGTGTGTGACTGTTATGTGTATATAACCTGTGTGTGACTGTTATGTGTATATAACCTGTGAGACTGTTATGTGTATATAACCTGTGTGACTGTTATGTGTATATAACCTGTTTGTGACTGTTATGTGTATATAACCTGTTTGTGACTGTTATGTGTATATAACCTGTATGTGACTGTTATGTGTATATAACCTGTGTGTGACTGTTATGTTTATATAACCTGTGTGTGACTGTTATGTGTATATATCCTGTGTGTGACTGTTATGTGTATATATCCTGTGTGTGACTGTTATGTTTATATAACCTGTGTGTGACTGTTATGTGTATATATCCTGTGTGTGACTGTTATGTTTATATAACCTGTGTGTGACTGTTATGTGTATATATCCTGTGTGTGACTGTTATGTTTATATATCCTGTGTGTGACTGTTATGTGTATATATCCTGTGTGTGACTGTTATGTTTATATAACCTGTGTGTGACTGTTATGTGTATATAACCTGTATGTGACTGTTATGTGTATATAACCTGTATGTGACTGTTATGTGTATATAACCTGTGTGTGACTGTTATGTTTATATAACCTGTGTGTGACTGTTATGTTTATATAACCTGTGTGTGACTGTTATGTGTATATAACCTGTATGTGACTGTTATGTGTATATAACCTGTGTGTGACTGTTATGTTTATATAACCTGTTTGTGACTGTTATGTGTATATAACCTGTTTGTGACTGTTATGTGTATATAACCTGTATGTGACTGTTATGTGTATATAACCTGTGTGTGACTGTTATGTTTATATAACCTGTGTGTGACTGTTATGTGTATATATCCTGTGTGTGACTGTTATGTGTATATATCCTGTGTGTGACTGTTATGTTTATATAACCTGTGTGTGACTGTTATGTGTATATATCCTGTGTGTGACTGTTATGTGTATATAACCTGTTTGTGACTGTTATGTGTATATAACCTGTGTGTGACTGTTATGTGTATATAACCTGTGAGACTGTTATGTGTATATAACCTGTGAGACTGTTATGTGTATATAACCTGTGTGTGACTGTTATGTGTATATAATCTGTGTGTGACTGTTATGTGTATATATCCTGTGTGTGACTGTTATGTGTATATAACCTGTGTGTGACTGTTATGTGTGTGTAACCTGTATGTGACTGTTATGTGTATATAACCTGTGTGTGACTGTTATGTGTATATAACCTGTGTGTGACTGTTATGTGTATATATCCTGTGTGTGACTGTTATGTTTATATAACCTGTGTGTGACTGTTATGTGTATATATCCTGTGTGTGACTGTTATGTGTATATAACCTGTTTGTGACTGTTATGTGTATATAACTTGTGTGTGACTGTTATGTGTATGTAACCTGTATGTGACTGTTATGTGTATATAACCTGTGTGTGACTGTTATGTGTATATAACCTATGTGTGCCTGTTATGTGTATATATCCTGTGTGTGACTGTTATGTGTATATAACCTGTGTGTGACTGTTATGTGTATATATCCTGTGTCTGACTGTTATGTGTATATAACCTGTGTGTGACTGTTATGTGTATATATCCTGTGTGTGACTGTTATGTTTAACTGTGTGGATACCTGTGTGTGACTGTTATATATATATCCTGTGTGTGACTGTTATGTGTATATATCCTGTGTGTGACTGTTATGTTTATATAACCTGTATGTGACTGTTATGTGTATATATCCTGTGTGTGACTGTTATGTTTATATAACCTGTGTGTGACTGTTATGTGTATATATCCTGTGTGTGACTGTTATGTGTATATATCCTGTGTGTGACTGTTATGTTTATATAACCTGTGTGTGACTGTTATGTGTATATATCCTGTGTGTGACTGTTATGTGTATATAACCTGTTTGTGACTGTTATGTGTATATAACCTGTGTGTGACTATGTATATATAACCTGTGTGTGACTGTTATGTGTATATAACCTGTGTGTGACTGTTATGTGTATATAACCTGTGTGTGACTATGTATATATAACCTGTGTGTGACTGTTATGTGTATATAACCTGTGTGTGACTGTTATGTGAATATATCCTGTGTGTGACTGTTATGTGTATATAACCTGTGTGTGACTGTTATGTGTATATAACCTGTTTGTGACTGTTATGTGTATGTAACCTGTGTGTGACTGTTATGTGTATGTAACCTGTTTGTGACTGTTATGTGTATATAACCTGTGTGTGACTGTTATGTGAATATATCCTGTGTGTGACTGTTATGTGAATATATCCTGTGTGTGACTGTTATGTTTATATAACCTGTGTGTGACTGTTATGTGTATATAACCTGTGTGTGACTATGTGTATATAACCTGTTTGTGACTGTTATGTGTATATATCCTGTGTGTGACTGTTATGTGAATATATCCTGTGTGTGACTGTTATGTGTATATAACCTGTGTGTGACTGTTGTGTGTATATAACCTGTGTGTGACTATGTGTATATAACCTGTTTGTGACTGTTATGTGTATATATCCTGTGTGTGACTGTTATGTGTATATATCCTGTGTGTGACTGTTATGTGTATATAACCTGTGTGTGACTGTTATGTGTATATAACCTGTGTGTGACTGTTATGTGTATATAACCTGTGAGACTGTTATGTGTATATAACCTGTGTGACTGTTATGTGTATATAACCTGTTTGTGACTGTTATGTGTATATAACCTGTTTGTGACTGTTATGTGTATATAACCTGTATGTGACTGTTATGTGTATATAACCTGTGTGTGACTGTTATGTTTATATAACCTGTGTGTGACTGTTATGTGTATATATCCTGTGTGTGACTGTTATGTGTATATATCCTGTGTGTGACTGTTATGTTTATATAACCTGTGTGTGACTGTTATGTGTATATATCCTGTGTGTGACTGTTATGTTTATATAACCTGTGTGTGACTGTTATGTGTATATATCCTGTGTGTGACTGTTATGTTTATATATCCTGTGTGTGACTGTTATGTGTATATATCCTGTGTGTGACTGTTATGTTTATATAACCTGTGTGTGACTGTTATGTGTATATAACCTGTATGTGACTGTTATGTGTATATAACCTGTATGTGACTGTTATGTGTATATAACCTGTGTGTGACTGTTATGTTTATATAACCTGTGTGTGACTGTTATGTTTATATAACCTGTGTGTGACTGTTATGTGTATATAACCTGTATGTGACTGTTATGTGTATATAACCTGTGTGTGACTGTTATGTTTATATAACCTGTTTGTGACTGTTATGTGTATATAACCTGTGTGTGACTGTTATGTGTATGTAACCTGTATGTGACTGTTATGTGTATATAACCTGTGTGTGACTGTTATGTGTATATAACCTGTGTGTGACTGTTATGTGTATATATCCTGTGTGTGACTGTTATGTGTATATAACCTGTGTGTGACTGTTATGTGTATATATCCTGTGTGTGACTGTTATGTGTATATAACCTGTGTGTGACTGTTATGTGTATATATCCTGTGTGTGACTGTTATGTTTATATAACCTGTGTGTGACTGTTATGTGTATATATCCTGTGTGTGACTGTTATGTGTATATATCCTGTGTGTGACTGTTATGTTTATATAACCTGTGTGTGACTGTTATGTGTATATATCCTGTGTGTGACTGTTATGTGTATATAACCTGTTTGTGACTGTTATGTGTATATAACCTGTGTGTGACTGTTATGTGTATGTAACCTGTATGTGACTGTTATGTGTATGTAACCTGTGTGTGACTGTTATGTGTATATATCCTGTGTGTGACTGTTATGTGTATGTAACCTGTGTGTGACTGTTATGTGTATGTAACCTGTGTGTGACTGTTATGTGTATGTAACCTGTGTGTGACTGTTATGTGTATATAACCTATGTGTGACTGTTATGTGTATATATCCTGTGTGTGACTGTTATGTGTATATAACCTGTGTGTGACTGTTATGTGTATATATCCTGTGTCTGACTGTTATGTGTATATAACCTGTGTGTGACTGTTATGTGTATATAACCTGTGTGTGACTGTTATGTGTATATATCCTGTGTGTGACTGTTATGTGTATATAACCTGTGTGTGACTGTTATGTGTATATAACCTGTTTGTGACTGTTATGTGTATATAACCTGTTTGTGACTGTTATGTGTATATATCCTGTGTGTGACTGTTATGTGAATATAACCTGTGTGTGACTGTTATGTGTATATAACCTGTTTGTGACTGTTATGTGTATATATCCTGTGTGTGACTGTTATGTGTATGTAACCTGTGTGTGACTGTTATGTGTATATAACCTGTGTGTGACTGTTATGTGTATATAACCTGTGTGTGACTGTTATGTGTATATAACCTGTTTGTGACTGTTATGTGTATATATCCTGTGTGTGACTGTTATGTGAATATAACCTGTTTGTGACTGTTATGTGTATATAACCTGTGTGTGACTGTTATGTGTATATAACCTGTGTGTGACTGTTATGTGTATATAACCTGTGAGACTGTTATGTGTATATAACCTGTGAGACTGTTATGTGTATATAACCTGTGTGTGACTGTTATGTGTATATAACCTGTTTGTGACTGTTATGTGTATATAACCTGTGTGTGACTGTTATGTGTATATAACCTGTTTGTGACTGTTATGTGTATATAACCTGTGTGTGACTGTTATGTGTATATAACCTGTGAGACTGTTATGTGTATATAACCTGTGAGACTGTTATGTGTATATAACCTGTGTGTGACTGTTATGTGTATATAATCTGTGTGTGACTGTTATGTGTATATATCCTGTGTGTGACTGTTATGTGTATATAACCTGTGTGTGACTGTTATGTGTGTGTAACCTGTATGTGACTGTTATGTGTATATAACCTGTGTGTGACTGTTATGTGTATATAACCTGTGTGTGACTGTTATGTGTATATATCCTGTGTGTGACTGTTATGTTTATATAACCTGTGTGTGACTGTTATGTGTATGTAACCTGTGTGTGACTGTTATGTGTATGTAACCTGTGTGTGACTGTTATGTGTATGTAACCTGTGTGTGACTGTTATGTGTATGTAACCTGTGTGTGACTGTTATGTGTATATATACCCTGTGTGTGACTGTTATGTGTATATATCCTGTGTGTGACTGTTATGTGTATATATCCTGTGTGTGACTGTTATGTGTGTGTGACTGTTATGTGTATATAACCTGTGTGTGACTGTTATGTGTATATATCCTGTGTGTGACTGTTATGTGTATATAACCTGTGTGTGACTGTTATGTGTATATAACCTGTTTGTGACTGTTATGTGTATGTAACCTGTGTGTGACTGTTATGTGTATTAAAATATTCATTTGTATTCAATATGGTCCAAGCTCTATAACATCAGCACTACCTTGTCATAGATATGAAAGTATTGGATGTTGAACAGGAATATCCATCACCATCGCCATCAGTAGCACAGAGCAATGGGGATGACTTCATAGCTATGATGTCATCTGTCACAGCCAGATAGCCAGATAGCCTGGGCAATGTGTGGATTCTGCCAGGTGTCACTCAGTGAGAAACCATCATAGCTGACCACGTTCATGACCCCTGTGAGCCGATATCCCTTTCTCTGCATGCCCACAGGTGTCAAAATCCACAGAGAGTGAAGAAAGCAGTCACTGGACAAGATGGCACCAGTGAGGTCGGCTGCTGTCAAAACTGCTCCAACCTTTTTTAATATGTTTTTGTTTTTTAGGTTAATTTTCAGCAACTTTAAACCAGCAAATTCATCACCATTGAGTGCATTAATGATAGAGATGCTATTGGTTTACAATGTACTCACAAATCAATGTTTTTAACTCCGGATCCAAGCGGGCTGAGTGAGATCCTGAGAGGGAACAAAGGACATGACTGATATGCATACGAAGTGCTTTAGGCTTTTTATAATAATCATCATGTTTTCTTGTCTTTGTGTCCAGCATTTCATCCATTATTTGACCACGGCTGGAAATAATAGCTGGAATGTGGATTTTATGTGAATTTATGACTGATATAAAGCTGTTCATCGGCGTGTGTGAACCCCGATTTGTCCGTAACCTTTCACTTTACAAAAGGCAGCGTTTTGATCAAAAGGCTGATAAACCCGTTCGATTTATCAATAAAAATGGCAGAAAGTCGTCGCGTCTCGCAATAATCCAGATCAAACACAATACAAATGTCCATAAATAAAAAGGAATATTTAAGCATATACGCGAAATACATTTCACTTATTATTTCACAATATTACAGATTAACACAAGGAAAGAAGACGTGATGGTGAAATATATTTTAGACAGAGACGTCTGCTCGGTCTTGTTCATTCTTTTTAAACCCCTCAATTCTGCCAATTCCCCCATCAGTGAAACCGGTTTGATAAGTTCACACCTATTGTGAATGAAAGGTGAGAAGAGGGATGACAGTAACTGGGGGTCTGCATGTGTTCACCTCGGAGCGCGCGGTATTCAGCGAGAAGACTAAAACAAAAACAAATTCATGTTTGCTTCAGCATTGGAGACAATATTGTTTTAGGCCAAATTTTAATAAAAATTATACACTTTTGTATTCTTTATTTTACTTCGACTTTTTGCACACGTGTGCATCTTTAAATTTGAACAGAAAATAATAGTGGTCTGGTAGGCACGTTATTTATTCATGTAACTTAAATGGCTGAATGAAGTTAAATATACAAAATAAATGAATAATTGCGTTTGCTTTACATTTGAGCACTCATGTGTAAATAGCTTTTTCATTGTATATTTACTCCCATATCATATATGTGTGTCTAATACTGTTTATTCATATTTTACATTACATGCAGTTTGTAATTTACTTGCAATTGTACTTTTAAAATATAACCTACATATCTACAGTTTAAGTGTCAGGGATTAACACTAGAGGGCGCCAAAGCGCCCACAGACTCCATTTGGTCTTTTGTTTTCATTTGTAGTTTTTGGTGGACTTCATTCCCCAGAATGCACCTCGGTCAGGTGATGTGGCGCTCACCTAAACCGAGGTTGCTCATTAGTTTTGGTTATAAATGTTCTTGTGTTCAGTTTGTCTTTGTCTTGCATCTGTTCGGTTTGGGTTACTGTTTGGTATGGTTTGCTGTCAAGTTCTGTGTTCTTCTAGTTCTGTGTGTTCTCTCCTGGCTCTGTGTTCTCCTAGCCTTTGTCTGTCTCCTGGCCTGTCTGTCTCTCAGTCTGGTTGTAACCCCTAGTCTGTGTAGCTTCATGTTTAGTTTATCCCTGGTTTAAGTTCATGTCTGTTCCTTTTGTTCCTTGTTTTGTGTTCATTAAAATACGTTTTCCCACATTACCTCTGCTTTTATGCCTATCTTTCGTCCCGTAAACAGTACCAGTGACAATAAGCATATTTAACTACTTCAGCAGTGAATGAGAAATTTGGTCTGGCTTTTAGATAAAGTCCTTATTTGATATAATTGTATTATTTAATTAATTATCTTATTATAAATCGAATTGTTATTGATTTTTTTTTATTTAAAAATGGATTTATTTACATGAGCAAATGACTCCTTTAAATCAGGTTCATTTGTAAATCTCCATGATAACTTGGAAAACTCCTGTTCTACTGAACTTGCCGCCTCCTAACACACAGTATGAGTGCAGATCAATCCCTGCTCTCCGTTATCACCCAGATGAGGATGGGTTCCCTGCTGAGTCTGGTTCCTCTCAAGGTTTCTTCCTGTTACCATCTCAGGGAGTTTTTCACTCAGCACCGCCGCCCTCGACTCGTTCATCAGGGACCATCTCATTATTATCTAAACACATTTTTTCTCACTCATACACACATCCATAATTTTCTTTTCAGCTTGTGAAGCTGCTTTGAGACAATGACCATTGATAAAGTGCTATATAAATAAAACTGAATTGCACTGAATTGAACATATGATCCTAATATCAGTAACATTTAATTTCAATGTATCTAATTGTTTTTATGGATTGTCCCTGAAAATCAAACCAAGGGCGGCAGTGCCGAGGGGAAAATTCCCTAAGATGGGAAGAAACCTTGAGAGGCACCAGACTCAACAGGGAACCTATTTTTATCTTCCTTTGGGTAATAACGAATAGCAGAGATTGATCTGCAGTCATACTGTGGATTAGGAGGCTGTTCAGTACAACAGAAAATGAGTTTAAGTTAATATGGAGTCCAAGTGGTACCATTTGCAGGAACCTCACGCATCCCAAGCAGAACACATGCAATGAGCTCTCCACCAGAAGGGGGAACCAGGATGAGACAGCCATGTCCAGAGGCAGAGTAACAGTGTTACTGTGTAAAACTTCTGTGTTGTCAGTATTAAGCAAAAGAACCTTTATTACCATCCAGTCTCTTATGTCCTTCACACCTTAAGCTGGTTTTTCTCATCTGGTTTTGCTGAAAAACTGAGGTATGATGCCACTGTGCTAACAGTGCCACTATGCCACCATGCTGCCCCTCTGCTAGCTAACGATGCTAAATAATTTATATCATGTTCCAGAATGAGCGCCTGTTCTCCCACTGCATTATACAGACCTCTATCCTGTCGTTAAAGAGAATGTTGTCCTAATAAGTGTCTTAATGCTAGTCAATGATTAGCATGTACCTGGATTAGATTCTCCTTCTCTCAGCCTGTAAGTCTCCACTTACTTCCCTTCCACTCTTTGCATGTTGATTTGATTAAGATACTTTTGATATATGTGATACTTACATTTACACATTTGGCCTAATCCCTTATCCAGAACGACCTACATTTTTTATCTCATTATACATCTGAGCAGTTGAGGGTTAATGGCTCAACAGGGACAACTTGGTGGTTGAGGGATTTGAACCTGGAACGTTCTAAACTGTTAGTCCAATGCATTAACCACTGAGCTACCCCTGACCCCTGGAATACAACTGGTTTGATTAACATAATTGTGATAATTGATATATAATTGAAATTCCAAAAAATGTTAAAAATCCCCAAAAAATGTACAGTAATTGTAACTGTAAAACATGGACTTTTGCTATTTTTTTTCCTTTTGTTTTTAGTATTTCTGAAGTATTACCATGATTTTGACATAAACAATAAGCTGAGACAGTGTTCTGAGTGCAACACACATGAATCTTTTTTTTTTTTTTAAGTACATCATTTAATCTCTCCACCATGCGCCCTCAGGTGGTTCATATAGATATTACTGCATCCCCAACACATAACATAATACATAACATTTTTGGAATTTGTGCTTTCTTTTTTGACATTTTCATTTGTCATGTTGTGCTGTGCTGTACCATGTGTTTGTACTGTAGGTCACACAGTACACCAAAAAGTGGAAAACAGCGCCTCTTTTTATAGTGTGTGATTCTCTGGTTCATGAGATTTGTTTGTTGTTTCCTGGCTTCCTGGTTTTGTCCCGCTAACCTTGGAAAGTATCACAGATCAGGAGTTTGATTTATTATTTTTAACAGAAACCTGGATTAAGCAGGACGAGTATGTGGCTCTAAATGAAGCCAGTCCTCCTGGATACAGCTACATACACCAGCCTCGGCTAACTGGCGAAAATTCGAACGTAAATGGCGCCAAACTAAACTGTTATCATTCAAAATAGCTTGGAAGGAGAGCATCCTGAACTATAAAAAAGCTCTCAGTGATGCTAGATCAACATATTTCTCCACTCTTGTAGAAAATAACAAAAACAACCCGAGATTTTTATTTAATACCGTAGCTAAATTAACTAAAAACAAGACCACTGCAGAAATCTCCACAACATCATCATGCAGTAGTGAGGATTTCATGAACTTTTTCAATAACAAAATCATAAATATTAGGCAAAAAATTCAGGCTTTGAAACCAGACAATTTAAATAATTCAGATGATCTAACCACATCACATCAGAACTTAGAACACTTTACTCCCCTTGAAGCGAGGGAACTAATTTCACTCATCTCTTCTTCAAAATCGTCAACCTGTATATTAGATCCTATACCGACACATTTTCTCAAGCAGATAGTACCAGCAATAATAGAATCTCTGTTTAAAGTAATTAATTGTTCACTCAGCATTGGTTATGTTCCCAAATCCTTTAAATTAGCCGTTATTAAACCGCTAATCAAGAAACCTGACCTTGACCCCTGTCTGCTTTCTAATTACAGGCCGATATCAAACCTTCCCTTAATCTCTAAGATTCTGGAAAAGGTAGTATCACATCAACTATGTTCACATCTACACAGAAATAGCATAAATGAAGTGTATCAGTCAGGATTTAGGCCTCATCACAGCACAGAGACAGCACTTGTTAAAGTAGTAAACGACCTCCTATGGGCCTCTGATCAGGGTTGCGTCACTATACTTGTGTTACTGGACCTCAGTGCAGCTTTTGACACCATTGATCATAGTATTCTCCTTCACAGATTAGAAAAGGTGGTAGGAATTAAGGGAACTGCCCTCTTGTGGCTCAGATCCTACTTGACTGATGGTTATCAGTTTGTAGATTTAGATGGTGACCATTCCTCATGTTCTCAAGTGGAGTTTGGTGTTCCACAGGGCTCAGTTTTAGGCCCACTGCTTTTTTCCCTTTACATGCTTCCTCTGGGCAACATAATTCATAAACATGGTATTAGTTTTCATTGTTATGCTGATGACACACAATTATATGTCTCAGCAAAACCAGATGAGAAAAACCAGTTTGCTAAAATTGAGCAGTGTGTAAAGGACATACGAGATTGGATGTTAATTAACTTCCTTCTGCTTAATCCCGATAAGACATATGTTTAATTTGAAGCTCATGTAGATAATATTACCAGGATAGCTTTCTTTCACCTCAGAAATATTGCCAAGATAAGAAACATATTGTCACTAAACGATGCAGAAAAACTAGTTGATGCTTTTATCACCTCTAGGTTGGACTATTGTAACGCCTGGTTGTACTGTCTATTGTACTGTCTATTGACTATTGTACTGTCTGGTTGTTCAACTAGGTGTATAAACAAGCTTTAGTTATGTGTGTGTGTGTGTGTGTGTGTGTGTGTGTGTGTGTGTGTGTGTGTGTGTGTGTGTGTGTGTGTGACCTTGCCTTCTCTTTTTGCTTTCAATTTTACCTTCCATTAGATTTTTTTCGTTTTTGCTCTTTGTGCGTTTTCCTGCCTGTTTGACATTTTTAAATTATATTTCTGAACACTGTTTTGGATTATTTTGCATATAAAAGTCATTGCAAACCAACTTTAATGACGAGGGACTCTTATGATGTATAGAATGTCATGTGAACAATCAGAGTGCAGAAGTCCCTAGCTCTGAGGTGTAAGCTGTATCACAATGCAGGACTTTAAATAAACATGACACACATACACAGTTCTCAAAGCCTGTAAAAATAACTGTTTATTTGTTTAAACTGTAATTCTGCTCAAACATTTTTTGACAGTTTGCCGTATGATGTGGCGTGTGATCTGTATGATCTCTCTCTCTCTCTCAGCGGTAGAAGATGAGCACCGCCGCCTCGGTCACCTGTTTGTTGGCGCTCCAGCCGGCGTGTGTGCCGTAACCGTTCCAGTCGAAAGATGTAAAGTCACCGCACTGCCTCGGAGACGCTTCTGGAAAATGTCCACCTCCTCCTATACAACACTACACACACACACACACACACACACACACACACACACACACACACGCACCAGCTGGATGTTCAGACCAGCATGTATTCATATTGCTAAGCGTTTGTCAGTTGTGGGCGTGGCCTGTTTAGTCTGTTAACAACAGACTAGTTAAACACATGAGTGTATATGTGTATAAGTAACACAACATAATATGTCCATGATTCAATCCATGATGGTGCAGCAGAATAAGCACCTGTGCCCAAGTGTTCATTTCCAGCATGTGAATCTAGTCTCATAACATGTGAACAGATCAGATTCAATTCTCACGTGTTCAGTGTGGCAGGCTTTCGGTCTGACTCCCGAGCAGATCGCCATCGCAGCTTTCTCCGTGTTTATCGCTCGGAACGTGATGAATCCCGGATCGGTCATCCCTATGGAGAAGCCACACAGTCATGCATGCGAGTCATGTAATAAACACTGAATCCTCTCAGGAGTAAAGTCAACACCCCACTTCTGACGTTGGGTCCATACAGGTTATGGTTGGATGCGGCATCACCGGCGTCGTACACTACAGGAACAGAGGGGCCGTGGTCAGTAGGACAACTTCCGACGTTGTACTTTACAGGAAACCGCTGTAAACAAAAGAGATGTTAGAAAAATGTTAGATTAGGTTTAAATGAACATTAGATTAGTGTTAACTTGTTAAATGTTTTTATGATTTATGTGTTAGATGGACATTAGATTTGTTTTAGATAAATGTTAAATTAGTGTTAGACAAAAATTATAGTTTACATTTTCTATTCAATTCGATTACATTTTATTTGTATAGCGCTTTCAACAACAGTCAACGGGCTACTGTTAGATTAGTGTTAGACTAATGTTAGATATTAAACTGGTGTTAGGTGAACATTAGTGTTAGATTTGCATTAGATAAATGTTAGATTAATGTTCGATGAACATTGCATCAGTATTAGATGCAGTGGCGGCCGGTCAAAAGGGGGCGCAGGGGCGTCGCCCCCTTTAAAGTGAGGCAGAGAAGAATGCTACTTTAACATGTAATTATTTAACATAATAATTATTTATTTTAATAATGAAATAAAGTAATTTAGTCACAATATTCCGCTGTATTTCTTAATATAATTTCTTTGCAATAAAAAAAATCTAAACTGTATTACGCACATTTGTGTTGGTGTACGCGGCGCGCCGGACAAACCAGTGTCTATGTAGCACGTAAATCTTTGAAAAGCATGTGACCTGAGGCTGAGCTCTGATTGGATCTTTTCAAATCATCCTTGGGGCGGAGCTCTGTGCGCCCTGAACCCTCCCACTTTTGTTCTTAGCGAATCAATATTGTGTTTAAATATTTGGGCTCATGTGATTGGACCATGTGATTCTCAACCAGTCTTTTCCAGCACTTCTTATGTTGAGCGGAGCTGCTGACTGGATGTGATGTGAGTCAGGACTTTATTTTATACTAGTAGTAATGATCACCGCATAATCACCTGATAAATACCTATTTACAGGTGAGTATTAAAAGTTTAATTTAAATTTTGTTTGATCCCCCCCCCCCTCCCCAATTTTTTTTTGCCACCAGCCACCACTGATTAGATGAACATTAGTGTTAAGTGAATATCAGATTAATGTTAGACAAACATTAGATCAGTGCCAGGTAGAGGTTAAATGAAGGTATAAACATCTTATGAGCATTGGATTAATGTTAGATTATAATTAAACTGGTGTAAATTAGAACGAATGGTAACAGTTCTCCACACGTCTGGGCCACACACTCCAAACAGG
This sequence comes from Clarias magur, assembly GCA_013621035.1. Classification (NCBI taxonomy): domain Eukaryota; kingdom Metazoa; phylum Chordata; class Actinopteri; order Siluriformes; family Clariidae; genus Clarias; species Clarias magur. Next base: position 35,564 of record QNUK01001319.1, read on the forward strand.
AATCATCTCTCACCTGGAAGAGATGGTAGAGGTTTCCTCCATAGCTGTTGAGGAATCTGGTCTTGGTGTGGTAGCGCAGGAATGACATGTGCTTCCACTGATTCACTCGCTTGTTATTAGGAACGTGCCACACGGCCACATCCTCCGCTGTGATGTCATAATACCCAGGATTCTGTGGGAGGAAGAACAGAGAAGAAGATGAAGAAGGAAATGAACCTTATTATGTTAGAATTTCCTCATAAAAGATTAAATTATTTTTGTAGTTAACACCATCAGTGTGCGTGTTAATTTTATAACACTATAACAATATTTATGACGTATTTTCAGTAGTTCAGGTTTGTGTGTTGATTTGTTGTGATTCGGACCTTGAAGTCGTCGCTGGTTGCAGCTTCTGCAGTGCCGAACGTGACGGTGTTACTCCACGACCCGTCTCCCTCAGGTACGCTGGCATGCCCTCCCTGCTGACTGGACCAGCGATCACCTTCAGATCAGAGTGACTGTTAGATAAGGATTAGATGAATGCTAGTACAGTGTTACATAAATGTTAAAAAAAAAAACATAAAATAGGCATTATCAGACCTATTTTTAAAAGGATTAAATCAATGTTAGACATACATTTAAGGAGAGTAAGATGAACATTACATAAATTGCATAAAGAGCATTTGAGAAATTCCAGAGAGAGTGTTAGATAAGAGTTAGATAAACATTAGAGCTGCATTAGCTGAATTTGATTATAAATGTGAAGATAAACCGAGACCACGGACCGGTGGTGCATTTGCCATAAAGGTTGTTCTCGTGAACGCTGGCCACCAGAGTCCATCCTCCTCCTGCGGTCGTCATGTCACAGTAGGTCTGATACGCGGTCCCGCTCGGTGTGCTCAGGTAATAAAGACCGTCTGCAACAACATGCAGAAAATCATAACACCGTCTTCCACTCTGTGTCTCTGAGTGACGCTCTGGACGAGGTTGTGTTTAAGAGAAATCCTACCTTTAGTGGTTTGATATTTTTGCATCAACTCTTTGCAGCTCTGTGGATGGAACATTTCAGGTCCTGCAAGAGGACACATGACATACTGTTTAATACACGCTATTATATATTCATTTACCCTTTAATTATTTAAAACATTGTGATTTGATATGTTAGACACAAATATAAGTCCTACCACCAGAGAGACAGAGGTTTATGGACGCAAACGCCACGGACACAATGATCCAGCTCGCCATCTCTGTTAGGAAAGATGGAAAAATAAAACATTTCACTTTTCATTCATTTACAGTCTGAGATAATGCTGTGGAATGTCTGTGTAGCTTTAAGTTTTCAGAGTTAGGGATGGTTATGGGTCAGCTGTACCGTCGGGGGGACCACTTGCATTTTTTTCTGGTAACCATGAAAAGAATTAAAAATGTTTCGCCATGTTTCCGCTTGGTCAAGTGGCGTCATCTGATGAGGTGCACATGCAGGTTATAAATAAGTCTGAACCGGAAACATCCTCAGGTTAATTTTTTTGTCTGAAAGGACGTCCAGTCATGCATGCAGTGTGGCATTGGAGCGCAGCATCTCGTTCCCGCTTTTTCAGGGAACAGGGTTACAGCAGCTCTCTGGGAACTATCACTTTATTGTGGTGGAGAGGTTTGCGTGCCCTCATGAACCTTGGAGCGGTGTTGTCTGGACCCATGTGCTCCTGGTAGGGTCTCCCAAGGCAAATTGGTCTCTGTCGAGGGGCCAGACTATGTATGGTTTAAAAACCCCAAAACAAAAGAGGAGAAGAGTAACCCTGCCTGGAGGAAGCCCGGGGCCCATGTCTGGCACCAGGCCTGGACAGAGGGCCCGTCAGCAAGCGCCACAGCCCGCAAGAGCAACGTGGAAATCTGTCCTTCCCCATCTCGTGAACCCTCCACTTGTGATACTTGGAGGGGCGTGATTGGGAGGAACGGCCTCCCTGGTCTAAACCCGAGCTGTGTTTTGTTAATGGATTTCTGTGCTAGTCACGAATTGTCCATAACAAATACCATGTTTGAGCATAGGGATGCTCATAAGTGTACTTGGTACCAGAGCACCTTAGGCCGAAGTTCATTGATCGATTTCGTGATCGTATCATCTGACCTGAGGCCATATGTCTTGGACACTCGGGTAAAGAGAGGGGCGGAGCTGTCAACTATCTGGTGGTGAGTTGGGTCAGGCGACAGGGGAGGCCACTGGACAGACCTGATAAGCCCAAACATATAGTGCGGGTGAATTGGGAACGTCTAGGGGAGGCTCCTGTCCAAGAGGCCTTCAACTTCCACCTCCAGCAGAGCTTTTCCAGCATCCCTGTAGGAGCTGGGGATATTGAATCAGAGTGGTCAATGTTCAAAGCTTCTATTGCTGAAGCTGCAGCTGTGTGGTCTTAAGGTTCTGGGTGCCTCAAGGGGTGGTAACACTCGAACAGCGTGGTGGACACCTGTGGTTAGGGAAGCTGTCCGTCTGAAAAAGGAGTCCTTCAGTGATAAGTTAGCCTGGACAGTTGCAAGGTACCGGCGGGCTCGAAGGACAGCAGCTGCAGCAGTAGCAGAGGCAAAGCAGCGGGTGTGGGAGGAGCTCGGAGAATCCATGGAGAAGGACTTTCGGGCGGCACCAAGGTGCTTCTGGAAGACCATCCGGCACCTCAGGAGGGGGAAATGGGAAACCACCCAAGCCGTGTACAGCAAGGATGGGGGGGTTGGCGTTGATTTCCCCGGGCGAGGTCACTGAGGTAGTCAAACAACTCCACGGTGGCAAAGCCCCGGGAATTGACAAGATCCGTTCAGAAATGCTGAAGGCTCTGGGTGTTGAGGGGCTTTCTTGGTTGACACGCCTCTTCAACATTGCGTGGAAGTCGGCGACAGTGCCCAAGGAGTGGCAGACTGACGTTGTGGTTCCCCTTTTTAAAAAGAGGGACCAGAGGGTGTGTGCCAACTACAGGGGCATTACACTACTCAGCCTCCCTGGGAAAGTGTACTCTAAGGTGGTGGAAAGGAGGGTTAGGCTGATTGTTGACCACAGATTGAAGAGGAACAGTGTGGTTTTCATCCTGGTCATGGAACAGTGGACCAGCTTTATACTCTTGCAGGAATCCTGGAGGGGGTGTGGGAATATGCCCATCTAGTCTACATGTGTTTTGTGGATTTGGAGAAGGCATATGATCGTGTCCCTCAGGATTTTCTGTGGGAGGTACTGCGGGAGTATGGGGTGAGGGTGTCACTTCTCAGGGCCATGCAATCCCTTTACACTCAAAGTGAAAGCTGTGTTCAGATACTCAGCAGTAAGTCAGACTTATTTCCAGTGGGTGTTGGCCTCTGCCAGGGCTGTGCTCTGTCACCAATCCTGTTTGTGATTTTCATGGACAGAATAACAAGGCGCAGCCGTGGAGCATAGGGTATCCAGTTTGGTGAGCTAAGGATTGAATTGCTGCTTTGTGCAGATGATGTGGTCCTGATGTTATCATCAGTCTGTGACCTGCAGTGCTTGCTGGATCAGTTTGCAGCTGAGTGTGAAATGGCGGGGATGAGGATCAGCACTTCGAAATCTGTGGCCATGGTTCTCAGCAGGAAACCAATGAATTGTCTACTCCAGGTAGGGAGCGAATCATTACCCCAAGGAGTTTAAGTATCTTGGGGACTTGTTTATGAGTGATGGAATATTGGAACGTGAGACTTCTCAGAAGGGTAGCTAGTTTTTCTCTTAGAGATAGGATGAGAAGCTCAGTTATCTGTGAGAAGGAGTCAGTTGAGGTGGTTCGGGCATCTAGCAAGGATGTCACCAGGACACCTTCCTAGGATGGTGTTCTTGGCAGGTCCAGCTGGAAGGAGACCACGGGGCAGACCAAGGACTAGACAGAGAGATTATATGTCCACACTGGCCTGGGAACACCTTGGGATTCCCCAGTCAGAGTTAGCTGATATGGCTGGGGAAAGGGAAGTTTGGGGTTCCCTGCTGGAACTGCTACCCTCGCGACCCGATTTTGGATAAGCGGTTGAAGATGGATGGATGGATGGGTTACAGCAAAGTAACCCGAGATGTTCCCTTTCAAAACCTACACTGGATGCTGCGTGAAAATGCTATGGGAACGAGAATACCAACGCCACCACACTGCACGTGCCGGACCACCAGGGTTGTGTAGTGTGTGTGGTTGTGTAGGTCTCAGACATAACTTTGGGATGCTGATTTGAGGACCTGCGAGCCTGGAGTAGCATGAACATCCAAACTATAAAATCTGACAAAAATTTGTGCGGAGAGGACCAACCTGCCGCATCACACACTTGCTGCAAGGGGACACCTTTTGACAGAGCAATTGATGAGGCAAGCCCCCTGGTCGAATGGGCCCTAATTCCTAGAGGCGAAGTCTGTCCACGTGCCTCATAGGCTAGGACAATAGCATCTCTCACCCAATGTGACAGCATTTGTCTAGTGGCGACCGCTCCCCGGTTGCAGCCCCATAGCATATAAAAAGCTTCTCTGATTTACGTAACTGGCTAGTGCGTGGATGTAAATCTGAAGAGCACGTACTGGACACAGTAAGTTAAGTCTTTCCTGCTCCGGAGCTGTAAATGGCGGAGGACAGAAGGCTTTGAGAACAACTGAGTGCATGGTCGAGAATGGAACTTTCGGAAGATAGTTCAGGTGAGGATGCAGAATAGCTTTGACTAGGCCAGGGGCAAAGTCTAAGCAGTATGGTGAAACCGACAGAGCCTGCAAATCCCCAATTCTCTTTAGAGAAGTAACAGCAATTAGAAAAACCATCTTAAGGGTCAGAAACCTGACAGGTGCTGACTCTAGTGGTTTGAGAGAGGTATCAAACAGACCTTCGAGCACAATAGCTAAGTTCCAAGAAGGGACTGTCGCTCTAGTGGGCGGCCTCCACCGTTTAGCTCCACAAATAAAGCAAGCAACTAAAGGGTGCTTTCCCACAGAAACCCCATCTGTCAGAACATGACAAGCCAAAATGCTGGCTACATACATTCTGAGAGTACTAGGGCATAAGCCCGAGGACAACTTTTCTTGCAGACACTCCAGCACTGAAACAATTTGGCAGTGAACTGGGTCTGGGTTTGGCAGTGAACTACATGTCTTGCGATGCACCAACTTTCAAATACACTCTATTTGAGGGCATAAGTTCTTCTAATGGAGGGAGCCCTAGCACTTAGTATCATTTCGATTACACTGGCTGAAAGACCAGCATCTTTTAATTGGTCCCCTTCAGGGGCCAGAAGTGAAGGTTCCAAAGCTCGGGCCAGGGATGAAATATTGAGACAGGAGATCACTCCTCACTGGAATCACCCATGGTGAATGGTCGAGGAGGGATATTAGACCGAGAACCACACTCTGGTTGGCCAACGGGGTGCTATCAATACGTGGCGCAAGTCTTGTTGACGGACTTTCGCCAGGACTCCCTGGAGCAGAGCTACCAGAGGAAATGCATAAAGACGCAGTCTGGACCACGTATGGGCCATCTCTTGTGAGACAAAGAGGTCCACCTCTGCCACATAAAATCTCTCCCAGATTTGACTGACTACTTCAGGGTGGAGTTTCCAATCCCTGTGTGTCACAGCTTGTCTGAACAGCAAGTCTGCTCCAATATTCATATGTTCCAAAGTGTAAATCACCATGAGAGACAGGAACTTGTGTCCTGTGTCCAAAGCAGAACCTGGTGTGCTAGCTTTTTCCAGGGGCGAGCTAGCCAGTCCGTCCTGGCAATTTATGTACGAGACTACCGTAGTGTTGTCCACCCGCACTAGGGCATGGTAGCCTCTCAACTGCTGGAGGGAGCATTCCACGGCTAGAAATAGAGCCATCATTTCGAGGCAATCAATGTGCCACGCGAGAAGATGACCTCTCTAGATGACGTCTCTAGACGTCTGTCATTAACAACTTGCGATGACAACACGGACCTAGAGTGGGACAAAAAAAAAGAGTGGGGTCTGAACCACATAGGAAGGGTACGAAGCCCCTGGTGCATCACCCTTATTTTCCTGGGGATTGGCCCTTGCCTGAAATCCCCTGGTGCTTAGTCACAACTGAAACAATTTTGTGTGCAGAAGACCCAAGGGTATCACCTTGAATGCAGTTGCCATGAGATCTAAAACTTTCTAAAATCTCACTTTCTGGCCTAGCCTGATTTCCTTTAGGGTATTGAGAATGGATTCGACACGCGCAGGAGACAGCTGTGCCTGCATTTCAATCGAATTCCATATGACACCCAATACGTTATCCTCTGAGCAGGAAAGAGAACGAGTCTCAATCCTAAAGAATCAAGATGAGCTAGGGCCACATCTCGATGTCAAAGCGCTAGCTGCTGAGACTGAGGCAGAATCAGCCAGTCGTCTATGTAATTCAGGATACAGATGCATAGAGCCAGTCCTGTATCCGTGCATTTTGTATATGTGCGGGATGACAGGGCTAGGCAAAATGGAAATTTTGAAGTAAAAACTTCACAAACGTCTTGCACATAAATTTTATAAATGTGGTTTGTGGCCTTATTTTTGTGCTTTTTTAAATAACCATGCATAACTGGTAATTTAGTCAAACTATAACTTAATGCTGCTTACATATTACTGTAGCCCATTTGATTAGATTTTAGCCCTTTAAATGTTTGTAAGTAAGTAAAAAATACACAAATATCAGGATATGTCAGAACTTCTTCAGGTCCCCTGTACAATTAATAAATGAAATCTCTGGAGTTGTAAAACATCAGGAAACAGAGAAATTGGGCCGCATCACTCCACCGCATCAAGCTTTACAAGGGTTTATATACGGTTTATTCAGACTGAGCAGTTACTATAGCAACCATAACACTAGTTCTGCACAGGTTTGTAATCTTACTGAAAAAAATTATATTGGATATGATAATAAAAATCTTGAGGCAGAACAGTGTCACTCACCGAAAGGTCTTGTGTTGATCTTCAGAGCGCACCTTTTAACTCTTCAGCACTTCCACGATCACAGGACACACATCACACCCTATTGAGGACATCCACGGGGTTCTTATAGTGTGTGTGTGTGTCCGTGTGTGTGTCCGTGTGTGTGTCCGTGTGTGTGTATGTGTGTGTGTGTGTGTGTGTTAATCTGTGTATGTCCGTGTGTGTGTCCGTGTGTGTGTCCGTGTGTGTGTCCATGTGTGTGTGTGTATGTGTGTGTGTGTGTGTGTTCATCTGTGTATGTCCGTGTGTGTGTCTGTGTGTGTGTCCGTGTGTGTGTCCATGTGTGTGTGTGTATGTGTGTGTGTGTTCGTGTGTGTGTGTTCGTGTGTGTATGTCCGTGTGTGTGCCTGTGTATGTGTCCATGTGTATGTGTGGCACAAGAACAGGACATCCTCATGCCCCTCACCTCACACACACACGCACACACACACACACACACACACACACACACACACACACACACACACACACACACACACATGTCCTGTTCTTGTGCCAGTCTCTGTGGTCTGTTGCCCCATAAAAAGAAAGAAAATGACATTGGTTTATTATTAATTATTATCCTATTATTATTATTTATTGATTATTATTATTATATTATTATTATTAACTTTTTATCCAAAAATAACATACGGTATAGGAAAACGAAACTCCAGAACATTCCTTTGTGCCCATTTTCTGCAATTATTTTAGAGGAAAAAAACAGCATCATTAATGCAAGTTCCATTTTTTTAAATCTCAAAAATATTTTATTTCTGCTCTTAAAACCATCATAATCTAGAAACACAAAGTCATTGTGTGTGTGTGTGTGTGTGTGTGTGTGTGTGTGTGTGTGTGTGTGTGTGTGTGTGTGTGAGAGAGAGAGAGTGGGTGATGTTGCAGTTAAAGTGGTGATGTTGCAGTGCTGATATCTAGTGTGTAGATCAAAAAACTTTCTGTTCTGTTTTTCTTTTGTTTCGTCACACAGAAAAGTGTGTCCTGTGTCCAGTGAGACTCTTCAGTGTGGTCAAGTTTATTTCTGTAGGTTCTTAAGAGCAGAATATGATGCAGATGCGCTTTACAGCGTGGTTACAGTCGATAAAATACAGCAAAAATTACTATCCACAATAAAAGACATCTTTAAGCACTAAACATTAAATATACTGCACTCTGATTGGTCAGAAGGTGTTGATAAATTTTCTAGAAAGCAGTTTTGACAGCTGCTTACACTCTCTGCCTTTTCCTTACAGCATAGAGGTGTGTTGTTTAAACAAATAATTTAGAAAGCACCGCTGTATTTTACTCCATTGGGTCGTGTGTGTGTGTGTGTGTGTGTGTGTGTGTGTGTGTGTGTGTGTGTGTGTGTGTGTGTGTGTGAACCCATGACCTGTGTTTGGTGGGTTTCCACCCACAGTCCAAAGACATACAGATTAGGCTAATTGGTGTTTTCAAATTGCCCGTAGTGTGTGAGTGTATCAATTATTTAATATATGTGACAGAATGAAGGAGCCATCAGCAGTGAACCCAGCGGATTACGTGCACCTCTGTGATGCGGCATGCCGAGCTGATCGACCAGCTTCCGGGTGAGGTCATGACCCTCCGTAGCAGCGTCCAAGACATTGCGGCGCTACGCCACAAGGTCACGGAAATGCGGCAGGAGAACGCGATGCTCTGGGAGGCGGCCACTCAGCCGGCTAGCCCACCACCCGTCGCAGCGGCTGCCGTGCCGCCCCCCAATTCTTCTCCTGATGTTTTCTTGGCTTTACCGGATAAATGGATGGGAAATGTAGTGTTTTTCTCACCACACTGGATCTTGTGTTTGAGTTCAATGCCACCAGGTACTCCACAGACCGGTTGTGCATTGCCCACCTTGTCTCATTGCTATCCGGGCAGGCAGCTGAGTGGGCCACGGCAGTTCTTCGAGCAGACTCAGACACAGTTTATTCCTACGGTGAATTCACTCGTCAGCTAAAACTTACATTCCAACATCCTGCTGCTGCCGTGGAGACCGGCACCAAGCTTTATCATCTGCGGCAGGAAGGGTCGTCCATGAGCCATTACACAGCAGACTTCCGAACCCTTGCTGTCCAGACCACCTGGGAAGACGCTGGCCTCCGGACGGCCTATTACAAGAGGCTGGTGTCCCATCCGCGACCAGCCCCACCCCAATGTTCTTCCCCCACCCCCTGGTGAGAAGCTTGCTCCACTTTCTCCACCGTCATTACTGGATCAGTTACTGGATCAGTCACACCACTGAGCCATCTGCCTTCTTTGCCCGGGAAACTTCCAGTACACTTCCAGTTTGGCCACACAAGGGTCAGAAGTGCCACCATTGATTCTGGTGCCGCAGGTAATTTCATTGACGCTTCTTATGCCAAAGAACTGAGGGTGAAAGTTGAGGCATTATCCCAGTCTGTTCTGATCACCTCTGTAGACGGTCTGCCCCTCTCCTCCAGTCCCATCAACTCCCAGACCCAACATATCACCGTCACGATTAACAAACATCAGGAACAGATCCGGTTCTACCTCACCTCCATCTCTTCTCCTCCCATCATCCTTGGACACCCTTGGCTCATTCAGCACGACCCGCTCATCTCCTGGACACAGAATTGGATCCTTCAACGGGGGCCAGCTTGTACAGAACTTTGCCTATGGGCTCCGGCTGGGACGTGTTCTAGGGAGTCCGAGGCCCCCGACGTCGACACCAATGCCATACCGACCACCTATCGGGACCTGGCTGAAATGTTCTGTAAGAGACGCGCTACTCACCTGCCTCCTCATCACCCCTACAACTGGTTCCAACCCTCCTCGTGGCCATCTCTACTCACTCTCCACCACTGAGACGTAGGCGATGGAAGAATATGTCTCCAACGCCCTCCGCCAAGGTACCATCCGGCCCTCCTCTTCACCTGCTGCCACGGGGTTCCTCTTCATGAAGAAGGGGGATGGTGGTTTACGCCCCTGTGTCGACTATTGGGGGCTTAATAACATCACTATCAAGGATCGTCACCCACTGCCTCTTGCCTAGGTTCATCGGTCCTTACCGCATCACCCTCCATATCAACCCTGTCACCTACTGGCTCCAGCTGCCTGCGGTGCTCCGGATCCATCCAGTATGCCACACCTCCCAGCTCAAAGCCTTCATCACTTCACCAAGCTTCTGGTCCACCTCCGGACCCGAACATTAATAGGAAGACTATTCCATAACTTTGGGGCTTTGGCCCCATGCTGTAGTTTTAATAATACGTGGTACTGACAAGCAGCCTGCACCCTTTGATCGAAGTAGGCGTGGTGTAAGACACTAGCAGTTCACTCAGATACGGTGGCTCAAGACCATTTAATGCATTATATGTGAAAAGTAGTATTTTAAAATCAATGTGAAATTTGACAGGAAGCCAATGCAGTGTAGATAAGATAGGGGTGATGTGCTCGTATCTTCTGGTCCTAGTGAGGACTCTTGCTGCTGCATTCTGGACTAACTGAAGCTTGTTTATACACCTAGTTGAACAACTAGACAGTAAGGTGTTCAAATAGTCCAACCTAGAGGTGATAAAAGTGGGCAGTGGGTGACTATCAAGAATCGTCACCCACTGCCTCTTACCAACTCTGCCCTGGTCGCCCTCTCTGCTGCCACCATTTTCACAAACTTGGACCTCCAGAGCGCCTACAACTTGGTGTGCATCACAGAGGGTGATGAGTGGAAGACGGCCTTCATCACCCCTACTGGACATTATGAAAGCCTGGGCATTCCATTTGGACTTTGCAATGCACCTGCAGTTTTTTAAGAGTTTATTAATGACGTCCTGAGAGACATGCTAGGTCGATGGGTCTTCGTCTACCTGGACGATATTCTCATCTACTCCCGCTCCATCAACAAACACATCAAGCATGTCAGAGTGGTACTTAAGAGATAGCTTGCCCATTAACTGTACTGTAAGTTGGAGAAGTGCACTTTTCACAAGCGCTCCAGCACGTTCCTGGGTTTTGTCATCTCAGCCCAGGGTGTGGCCATAGACCCGCAGAAGCTCGAACTTGTGCGTCACTGGCCCCTACCCAAGACACTTAAGCAATTTCAAAGGTTTCTCGGGTTTGCCAATTTCTATCGTCGCTTTATCCGGGACTACAGTATAGTTGCAGCTCCTTTATCCGCCCTGACCCGACCATCTCCGCATCACTTTCACCTCTATTCTGCTGCCATCTTCGCATTTCAGGAACTCTGTCACCGATTTACCACCACTCCTATTCTCCTTCACCCCGACGCCACCAAACCGTTCATTGTGGAGGTGGATGTTTCAGTCGTGGGCGCTGGGGCGGTTCTTTCCCAGGGAGGTCCAGATCAGAAGCTACACCTTGAACTTTCACATAATCTCCATGTCTCCTCTGCCACCAACCTAAGCCCATTTGAGATATGCCACAGTTTCCAGTCTCCGATGTTCGAACACCAAGAACCAGAGGTCGATGGACCGCCGGCCCCTGGTGTCCGAAGGTGTCAATGGCTGTGGAGTCAAGCCAACACCGCCATTCACCGTGCCAACCACTGTTACACCACACAACATCACCATCAACACCCTCCGGGATGATTGTACAATGTAGGTAACAATGTCTGGCTTTCTACGAGAAACCTGCACCTCCACACTGAGTCCAAGAAGCTATCACCTAGGTTCATCGGTCCTTATCGCATCACCCTCCGTATCAACCCTGTCACCTACCGGCTGCCTGTGGCGCTCTGGATCCATCCAGTATGCCACACCTCCCAGCTCAAACCCTTCATCACTTCACCAATCTTCTGGTCCACCTCCGGACCCGAACATTAGTAGGAAGACTATTCCATAACTTTGGGGCTTTGTAAGAAATACTCTGCCCCCTGCAGTAGTAGTTTTACTAATATGTGGTACTGACAGGCAGCCTGCACCCTTTGATCAAAGTAGGCGTGGCGTAAGACACTAGCAGTTCACTCAGATACTGCAGCGCAAGACCATTTAATGCATTATACGTGAAAAGTAGTATTTTAAAATCAATGTGAAATTTGACAGGGAGCCAATGCAGTGTAGATAAGATAGTGGTGATGTGCTCGTATCTTCTGGTTCTAGTGAGGACTCTCGCTGCTGCATTCTGGACTAACTGAAGCTTGTTTATACACCTAGTTGAACAACCAGACAGTAAGGCGTTACAATAGTCCAACCCATAGGTGATAAAAGCATCAATTAGTTTTTCTGCATCATTTAGTGACAACATGTTTCTTATCTTGGCAATATTTCTAAGGTGAAAGAAAGCTATCCTGGTGATATTATCTACATGAGCTTCAAATGAAAGGCTGGAATCTATAATCACACCGAGGTCTTTCACTGTTGCGCTAGATGTAGCAGAAAGGCATCTAAAGTTACAGTGTGATCAGAAAGCTTACTTCTAGCTACTTGTGGTCCTATGACTAGAACGTCTGTCTTATCAGGATTAAGCAGAAGAAAAATAATTAACATACAGTCTCTTATGTCCTGCACACATTGGTCAATTTTAGTAAGCTAGTTTATCTCATCTGATTTTGCTGGAACATATACTGTAACTGTGCGTCATGAGCATAACAATGAAAACTAATACCATGCAATTATGTTGCCTAGAGGAAGCAGTAAAGAGAAAAAAGCAGTGGGCCTAAAACCGAACCCTGTGGAACATGAAACTCCACTTGAGAACATGCAGAACAATCACCATTTAGACTGACAACGATCAGTGAAATAGGATCTGAGCCAGGAGAGGGCCGTTCCCTGAATTCCAACTACATTTTCTAATCTGTGAAGGAGAATACTATGATCAATGGTGTCAAAAACTGCACTGAAGTAAAGTAACACAAGTATAGTGACGCAACCCTGATCAGAGGCCCATAGGAGGTCGTTTACTACTTTAACAAGTGCTGTCTCTGTGCTGTGATGAGGCCTAAATACGGACTGATACAGTTCATTTATGCTATTTCTATGTAAATATGAACATAGCTGCTGCGCTACTACCTTTTCTTAGAGTCTTCGAGATAAAGACTCAAAGGGGTATAAATAAAGAGATAAAGCAGTGGTTTGATATCGGCCTATAATTTGACAGCTGGCAGGGGTCGAGGTCAAACTTCTTAATTATTTAAATTTAATAACTGCTAATTTAAAAGATTTGGGAACATACCCACTGCTGAGTGTAGAGTTAATTATTATTAACAGGGGTTCGGTTATTGCTGGTACTATCCGCTTAAGAAAATGTGTAGGTATAGGATCTAATATACAGGTTGATGATTATAAATAAGAGATGAGTGGAATTAGTTCTTTCGCTTCAAGGGGAGTAAAGTATTCTAGGTTCTGATGTGATGTGGTTAGTTTATCATCTGTATAACTTAAATCGCCTGGTTTCCGAGCCTGAATTTTTTGCCTAATATTTATGATTTTGTTATTGAAAAAGTTCATGACGTCGTCACTACTGCATGATGTTGTTGTGGAGATTTCTGGTTCTGGTGACCCCACTAGGTGTGCTTAGTAATAAAGACAATCTGCAACAACACACATAACATATGTTCCACACAAGGTTGTATTTTCTGATCTGTGCATCAGCTCCTTGCAGCACTGTTGCCTGAAATAACCCCCTTCTGCAAGAGGACACATGGGCTCATGGCATTATACATTAATTTATCCTTTAATTAATTATATCTGTACACACTGCCAGCCAGAAGATTATTAAAAAAGCAATTACAGTTAGAGAGAATTAGTGCTAGTTAATTTCAATGCAGGATTGTGTTTTTATTAATAATATACAGTAGAGACCAAAAGTTTGTACACCCCTTCTCATTCAGCGAGTTTTCTTTCTTGTGTTCTTTCTTGTGTTCTTCAGCCCAAACACGTCTCTTCTGCTTGTTGCCTGTCCTTAGCAGTGGTTTCCTAGCAGATCTTCTAGCATGAAGGCCTGATTCACACAGTCTCCTCTTAACAGTTGTTCTAGAGACGTGTCTGCTGCTAGAACTCTGTGTGCCATTGACCTGCTCTCTGATCTGAGCTGCTGTTAACCGCCGATTTCTGAGGCTGGTGACTCGGATGAACTTCTCCTCCGCAGCAGAGGCGACTCTCGGTCTTCCTTTCCTGGGCCGGTCCGCATGTCAGCCGGTTTCTTTGTAGCGCTTGATGATTTTTGTGACTGCACTCGGGGACACTTTCAAAGTTTTCCCAATTTTTCCGACTGACTGACTTTCATTTCTTAAAGTAATGATGGCGCTCGTTTTTCTTCACTTAGCTGCTTTTTTCTTGCCATAATACAAATTCAAACTCTTTGAATGAGGAGGTGTGTCCAAACTTTTGCTTTGTACTGTAGATTGATTATGATAATAAAAATCCAGAGGCAGGACAACATCATTCACGGGACGGGATTGTGTGTTAAACTCAGCAATGAATAAGATTATTATCTACCTGTATGTTCTGATAGTGTGAGCTGAGCTGTCTCACTGTAAACACACAGCAAGTTCATCGTGACCCTGTTAAGCCACTCTGCAGAAACACGAGGT
>QNUK01001319.1:52500-76645 GCA_013621035.1 Clarias magur
CACTGACTCTCTTCTAACACAATCTTTCCATGACACACAAACCCTCACTTTTTCCTCCTGCCTTTATTGAGATGTACATGAAGATTTGCATGATTGCTAAAGTTTGGGATTTGACACATGTTGAAGTTGATAAAGTTAAAGTGGATACACTGCTTGCTTGCGTAATCTAATAATTGCTTAGACAGTCACCTTTAGCTGTGATTATGGCACATTCAGCACAGCAGAGTTTCAACCAACTTATATTTCCACTGTTTTCCTCATGGGAGAGTCAGACGGCTTCACTCAGGTTTAATCATTTTAAATATCATTAGGTGTTTTCTTTCCTTGGCAACCTACTAATTTCACCCTTTTGAAATGGCAGCCTTTATTTGTCCAGGCAGTGGATTTATTAGTTTATAGTTTATCGCCTTGATTTACTATTTGTTGTGTTGTTACTTTTGTTCTCTTAAAATCTCCTTTCACCCTTTATATTCCCATTATGTTTAAACTTGTCAAGTAAAATAAATATTTCATTAAGTGTATGAACTAGTAGTTTTCACATGTGCTATAGGCGTTACAAGAACTAAAATAGCATTTTAAGTATTTGGATGATGAAACAAGCTACAACATGGTAAAAAAAAAAGAAAAGAAACCCGTGGTCCACATCTGTCCTGGATAATCAGGGGTGAGAAGCAGGGACTGAATGTTTGGATTGAATGTGTCACATTTAGACCGGATATGATGATGATTCCTGGGTCTGAGCTGCACCAGTTCTGGTCTAAATGAACACGAGCTCTCCAGAACACATCTGGGCCAGTTTTAGCCCATTGTGTCTATGCTTAACCAAATCTGTTTGCCGGGTTTGTTTGAGATTTTGGAAAATGTCCGGGCCAGTGGACTTTTTCTACTGTGCTTGATTTGCACCAAATGTAATCAAATTAAAAGTTAAGCTGACCCTGTTTTTTTTTTTTTTTTCCCATTGAAATGATTCTGCATCATAATCTGCTCCTGACCACCTTCAGAAATCAACTTGATCAGACTGAAGAGTCTCACGGGACACACGAGGGCAGGACGGGGCAGAAGCTGGACAAAAGAGAAGCTGGCGACAAAAGAAACACAGAACAGAAAGTTGTTGATCTGCAAAGGAGAAATCATCAGAGGGAACTGTAAACTGCAACATCATCGCGCACAAACACCTGACCTCAGCGACCTGTGTGTATACATTGTGTGTATGTGTCATGTCTGTTCTGGGACTCCAGAGACTGACACAGGAACACCAAGCCCCCCCCCACACACACACACACACACACACACGCTATAAGAGCCCTGGAGATGTCCTCTTCAGTGTGTGACGTGTGTCCTGCGCTTGTGGAAGTGTTAAAGGGATAAACTGTGTGTTCTAAGGATCGACACAAGATCGTCTGGTGAGTGACGCCGTCCTGCCTCTGAAATCTGATTATCATATCCAATATATATATATATATATAAATTTTGCATTTTTTTAATATTCTTTCCTAACAGAGATGGCGATCTGGATCGTTGTGTCTCTGGCGTTCACATCTGTAAACCTCTGTCTCTCTGTTAGAGGTAGAACTCCACCCATATTCTTTATCCCTCACATCACTGACAGAGATCTCCGGCTTTATTAATAATCTCCAGTCTGGCAGTGTGCGCAGACACAGAGACTAATATGTCTGTTTAACCTAACAATCCAATGTATAATGGCGTAACCCCACTGCGTCCTCCTCTGCAGAACCGGAGTATTTCAGTCCACAGAGCTGCAAGGAGCTGATGCACAGATATCAAACCACTGAAGGTAGGATTTCTCCTAAACACAACCTCGTCCAGAGCGTCACTCAGAGACACAGAGTGGAAGACGGTGTTATGACTTTCTGCGTGTTGTTGCAGACGGTCTTTATTACCTGAGCACACCGAGCGGGACCGCGTATCAGACCTACTGTGACATGACGACCGCGGGCGGAGGATGGACTCTGGTGGCCAGCGTTCACGAGAACAACCTTCACGGCAAATGCACCACCGGTCCATGGTCTCGGTTTATCTTCACATTCATAATCGAACTCAGCTAATGTTCAGCTAACATACTGATGCATATCTCATGTACATTTAATGCTCCTCTCGCTTATATCTTATGTTCATTTAACAAACTCTAATGTATCTCTAACATTTAGACCCTGAGGGGGACAATAATATATGAAGTATGTTGATAGTGCTGCGCAACCTTTAAGTAATGCTACGATAATGTTTATGTGCAAATCTACTGCTTGGTACTGGATGCGCATGTTAATTCAATATTTCTCTAACGTTTATCCAGTGTTCCTTCCACCTTCATTTAATGTTTCTTAAACAGTTGTTTATTGCTCATCGTACACTTCTCAGTAATGTTGCTCTAACGTTTCTCTCAACACTCTGACCTGAAGGTGATCGCTGGTCCAGTCAGCAGGGAGGGCATGCCAGCGTACCTGAGGGAGACGGGTCGTGGAGTAACACCGTCACGTTCGGCACTGCAGAAGCTGCAACCAGCGACGACTTCAAGGTCCGAATCACAACAAATCAGCGCACAAACCTGAACTACTGAAAATACGTCATAAATATTATGAAAGAGATATAAATGTTACACTAATATCACACGCTGACATTTAGTTGAACAAATACATAAAGAACATTGCATTGTGGGAAAGGTCATAGGTTAACATGAAGTATATAACGTGTGTGTGTGTGAAGTGCTGGATGAAATGATCCACCGTACATTAGCTTCAGATCCCCTGCCAGGATTTCTGGAGCAAATAACATGAGACATGAAGTGCATCAATGTCGCCTTGTAAACATTTGTCTACATATTTATCTATGATACAACCAGATATGAGATGAGATGCTCGAACTCGTTTTTCTGCCTCGACCTTTGACCCTGAGCAGTAATATGAGTGCATCTGTCTATTCCTTTATATTATTATTATTATTATAGGGGAAATTCTAACATGAGAGGATTCCTCCTCTCTTTTCATCTGCATCTTCACCTCTGTTCTTCCTCCCACAGAATCCTGGGTATTATGACATCACAGCGGAGGATGTGGCCGTGTGGCACGTTCCTAATGACGAGCGAGTGAATCAGTGGAATCAAACGTCATTCCTGCGCTACCACACCGAGACCAGATTCCTCAACAGCTATGGAGGAAACCTCTACCATCTCTTCCAGGTGAGAGACGATTCCCTCCTGGAGGGTGTGGCTCAGACGTGTGGAGAACCGATACCATTTAATAGAAACATACACTGTGGAATGTTTAACATCGATTCCCAGATGTTGAGCTATTTCACTTCATATGTATGTATGTATGTTTTTTTTTACTTTGTTCTTGATAATAAACTTAAACTTAACACTCAGTATGACCGCAGGTCATTTCCTACTAGCCGTCCTCATCCAAATGAGGATGGGTTTTCCTGCTGAGTCTGGTTCCTCTAAGGTTCCTTATTCGAACACGCTTCTAGACATGCTCTTTTGTTGCCTTGTTTCTTTTGCCATCAGTCTGATCGTGATTGGACAGAAGCTGTGTAAGAAACATGCGTTGTGTGTGATTATACTGTCCAGTCTGTGGTATCTGAGGTTGTGTGTTTGTGTGTGAGTTGAGAGTGAGCTGGATGGTGTGTGTTTTTCCCCCTGCCCTTTTTTCTACAGCAATGTGTGTATATCCATGGGAGGTAGATCAGATCCAGTGATCCTCTCGGTAACCTTTATGACTCTTTGGAGAACCTTCCATTCTGCATGGGTGGTGTTTCCAAACCAGCCAGTAAAGTCAGATGTGACGATGCTCTCTTTAAGTTCTTGGTTGGCCTGGATGAGCGGGCCATGACTGAGCCCAGCCTTCTTTAGCCTTCTGTTTAGATACAATGGAATTCAATAAAATTATCAAGGGAAAACCTCCTGAGATGGACACAGGAGGAAACCTTGAGAGGAACCAGACTCAACAGGGAAGCCATCCTCATCTGGGTGATACTGTACGTACAGCTGTTGCTGGGCCATTTTCACTGAAGCCACAGACAGCAGGGGGTGGGTGGGCTTGCTCTCTGAAGCCCTTGACTAATTCTTTGGTCTTGTCTATGTTAAGGATGAGGTTGTTCTCCTCTCCAGACAAAATCCTTGCCCAAACAAAACGTACTAAAATCAAGGAAAATTAGTAAACCATCGACACAAGAACGCTGAACTCGAAGAGCTCTGTGGCATCGCACCATCTTGGCTCCTTAGATCATCTAACATCATTGTACATGTTTGACACTAATCTAACATCCTCATTATATGTCTAACACCATCCTAACAATTATCTAGCACTGACCTAATATTTATCTAATACAAATGTACTGTTCTTCTATTACATAGATACCATTCATCAAACATTCATCTCTCTTCATTTATCTAACTCTCACATCATAACATTGACGTTACATTTGTATAACATTCATCTAACAATCTGGCCTCATTTCACATCAATCTAACATTTTTGTAACGTAACTCTCCTGTGTTCAGCGGTTTCCTGTAAAGTACAACGTGGGAAGCTGTCCCGCTGACCACGGCCCCTCTGTTCCTGTAGTGTACGACGTCGGAGATGCCGCATCCAACCATAACCTGTACGGACCCCACATCAGAGGTGGGCTGTTGACTTTACTCCAGAGAGGATTCAGTGTTTATTACAGGACTTACACACATGATTGCCTGACTTCTCTTCACACTCCATAGCGCTGACTGAGCCCGGATTCATCACGTTTCGAGCGATAAACTATGAGCGAGCAGCGATGGCGATCTGTTCGGGAGTCAGACCTAAAGACTGCCACAATGAACACGTGAGCATCTAATCTGACCTGTTCACATGTGACGAGATTCACATGCTGGAAGTGATACTGGTGCAAAACACTCGGGCACAGATACTTATTCTGTCCATCATAACTGAGCTCTGAAGGAAAATGCTCGAGAAGAGAAGCATAACATTGTGCATTAAATACGACACAATGGTCACAGAATGATTCGTGCTGTAGTGTGGACACGTGACATGAAGCCTGGGGCAACATTTCATGTGTATTGATGCACTGTGTGAGGCTTCCCGCTGCACCTGGCCATATAAACTCCCTGTTCAAGCCACCAGATGGCGACTTAAAGCAGCACAATCATGGAAGCGAATATACACATAGAACTTCTAAACATAGAACGTATACACATATACCTCATTGTGCTGAACTAGTCTGTTGTTAGAAAATGATGAGCCGGCCACACCCACAATTGACAAATCCTAAGCAACATGAGTGTATGCTGGTGTGAACACCTGGTCTGTGTGTGTGTGTGTGTGTGTGTGTGTGTGTGTGTGTGTGTGTGTGTGTGTGTGTGTGTGTGTGTGTGTGTGTGTGTAGTGTTGTATAGGAGGAGGTGGACATTTTCCAGAAGCGTCTCCGAGGCAGTGCGGTGACTTTACATCTTTCGACTGGGACGGTTACGGCACACACGCCGGCTGGAGCGCCAACAAACAGGTGACCGAGGCGGCGGTGCTCATCTTCTACCGCTGAGAGAGAGAGAGAGATCATACAGATCACACGCCACATCAAACGGCAAACTGTCAAAAATGTTACAGTTTAAAGAAATAAACAATGTTTCTTTACAGCCTTGAGAACTGTTTGTGTGTTGAAAGATTTTCTGATTAGGGTACACTTAGTTCCAGGGGGTGACTACTAATTCAATTCAATTCAATATTATTTGTGTAGCACTTTTAACAATTTTCATTGTCGCAAAGCAGCTTTACACAATCAAAATAATTATTGAAGTGTGTCTGAGTGTGTGTGAATCAGAATGATCAGATGGTCCCTGATGAACGAGTCGAGTGTGACGGTGCTGAGGGAAAAACTCCCTGAGATGGTAACAGGAAGAAACCTTGAGAGGAACCAGACTCACCAGGGAACCCATCCTCATCTGGGTGATAACGGAGAGCAGGGATTGATCTGCACTCATACTGTGTGTTAGGAGGCTGCAAGTTCAGTAGAACAGTTGTTAATAGATGTTAGTTGATGTTAATATGGAGTCCAGGTAGTTATTGGAGGCTCAGGTAGACTGTAGGAAATTCCAGTCCTGAACTATCGAGCGACTGCAGTCACGAGTCCTCAGAGAAACAGCTGTAACATCAGTCGAGGACAGGAGCGTCTACGTAGTAGAGTGAAACCGTCCCCAGACACCGGACGCATCCCAAAGAGACACACAGGACATCCATGTGACGAGATCTCCAACTAGAAGCGGGGCACCAGGACGAGTCAGACAGTTCCAGAGGGCAGAGGGAGTCTGGATCACTGCAGCTCAGGACTGAGACATGTGTAGTGAAAAAGAGAGAGAGAAGAGGAGAGATGGCAGTTCGGTCTGGTCACAGTCAACATGTATAAGGTGAATGTATATTAGTGCAAAGTGCAAGCAGGGACTCCGGCAGGACTAACTATGACATCATCACTAAAAGGGAGGAGCCAGAAGGAAACACAGACATGAGGGGGAACTGAGATGTAAAGCAACCAATCACCTCACCGTCAACAAACCTGAGTGAACAATGAGAGTGGGGAGGACAGCATCTAAACATAGCAGTTCACCAGAATACTCTACGTCCATGAGTCCCCCAGATCTGCTCCTTTACCTAAGGCTCATCTATTTACAAACATGCTGCGCTAAATAAATAGGTTTTTAGCCGAGACTTAAACACTGAGACTGTGTCTGAGTCCCGAACATTAACAGGAAGACTATTCCATAACTTTGGGGCTTTGTAAGAAAAAGCTCCGCCCCCTGCTGTAGTTTTAATAATACGTGGTGCTGCTTGTCGTCCTTTGATCGAAGTAGGCGTGGCAGATCGTAAGACACTAGCAGTTCACTCAGTGAACTGAAGCTTGTTTATACACCTAGTTGAACAAGCAGACAGTAAGGCGTTACAATAGTCCAACCTAGAGGTGATAAAAGCATCAACTAGTTTTTCTGCATCATTTAGTGACAATATGTTTCTTATCTTGGCAATATTTCTAAGGTGAAAGAAAGCTATCCTGGTGATATTATCTACATGAGCTTCAAACGAAAGGCTGGAATCTATAATCACACCGAGGTCTTTAACTGTTGCACTTGATGGAACAGAAAGGCCATCTAAAGTTACAGTGTGATCAGAAAGCTTACTTCTAGCTACTTGTGGTCCTATGAATAGAACTCAGGATTAAGCAGAAGTTAGTTAGCATCCAGTCTCTGATACCCTTTACACTAGGGGTGTCCAAATCCAGTCCTGGAGGGCCAGTGTCCAACATAGTTTATTGATACTTCTTCTCAAACACAGCTGATTTAACTAAACTGTTAATTACTAGGTTGAGTGGGTGTTTTTAGATGTTGGTGAATTACAAACTGTGCTGGTCACTGGCCCTCCAGGACTGGATTTGGACACCGCTGCTATAGAGAATGAGTGAAATAGAGTGCAGATTTAAATTGCAGTTCTCCTGACAGGCAGCAGAGGGCACTGAATCGATTAATGCAGACCCCCTTAGACTTTTATCTTTGGGGTCATCTGAAGGCAATTGTCTATGGTGTGAAGATACGAGATGTGCAGCACCTGAAACTACGGATACTGGAAGCCTGTGCTGGCATTTCTCCTGCGGTGTTGCTATCAGTGTGTGAAGAGTGAGAGAAGAGGGTTGCATTGACAATCCATCACAATGTGCAGCACATTGAACACATTTTATAAGTGGTCAGAAACTTGTAAATAACTCATGAAAGAATAAAGTTGCGTTAAAACCAAGCACACCGTTGTTTTTCCTGTGAAATTCCCAATAAGTGTGATGTGTCACATGACCCTCTTCCTATTGAAAAAACAAAAGTTGGATCCAAGATGGCCGACTTCCAAATGGCCACCATGGTCAGCACCCATCTTGACAAGTTTGCCCCCTCACGTATACTAATGTGCCACAAACAGGACGTTAATATCACCAACCGTTCCCATTTTATTAAGGTGGATCCATAGAAATGGCCCACGCTGTAGAATATTTTAACACGATACAACTTTTAACTGGACAAAATAAGAGGAAGCACTGCAGTAAAAAATTGTTTTAGTATTTAAGTGTGTCTGCTAAAAGAAAAGAGAAAGATGGTCAATGGTCATCAGGGTTCCTCGGGGGTTCTTGAGGGGACCGTAAATGGTTATTCCACAGAAATAAACTAGAAAATAATTTTAAGGTTTGTGTAAAACATGTTTATAAATAATTTCTCCTTAAGGTTCCACCGTCCTGTGGCTCTGACATCAGTGATAATGAAATCCTTTGAGCGACTTGTAAAGGATTTTATCTGTGCTTCATTACCACAATCCCTTGATCCCCTACAATTTGCCTACCATCATAACAAAAGCACAGATGATGCCTTCTCCCATGTCCTTCATACTACTTCACTCCACTTCACTTCTCTTATTTATAAAGCAAATTTTAAAACAACTCAAGGTTGACCAAAGTGCTGTACAACATCAGAATAAAAAGAGTAAAAATCAGGTAAAAACTTAAATAAACAAGAATAAAAGAACAATGCATAAAATTAATACATCTAAGAAGAACGTTTTGAGGATTGTTTTAAAAGTAGACTACAGGGTTAGGGTTAAAAGTACTACACTTTCACATCTGGACATTGGGAAAGGGAATTATGCAAGACTTCTTTTCATTTACTGCAGCTCAGTTTTTAATACTGTAGTTCCTTCCTGACTCATCATGAAGCTCAGTGAACTGGGACTTGATCACTTGTTGTGCTCCTGGAACCTGAACTTCCTGACAAACTGACCACAGGTGGTAAAGATGGACAGTGGTTCTCAGAAAGCATCACACTGAACATTGGACCCCTCAAGGTTGTTTTCTGAGTCCCCTGCTCTTGTCTCTCTACACTCATGCCTGCTATGCTCAATACAGCTCCAACTCTGTAAAAGTCGCAGATGACACAGTGGTGGTTGGTCTGATCCAGAACAATGATGAGCTAGCTTATCTGGAGGACACGGCAGCACTATCTTGGTTTAAGATCAACAACTTGGTACTTAAATGTCTCAATCAACAACGAGATGGGGGTGGAAAGCAAGTACATGCCGACTCTCAGATCAAAGGGACTCTGGTGGAAGGGGTGACCAGCTACAAGTATCTGGGAGTCCATATCTCTGAGGATTTGTCTTGGACACCTCATGCCTCCTCACTGTTGAAAAAGGCTAGACAGCGTTTGTACTACCTCAGAAAGCTGAGATAGTTCAGGATCTCCTGGGGTCTGAGCAAAACCTTCTATACCTCGATCATCCAATTTGTTGTTTCTGGGAATATTACCATCTGGTATGGGAGCAGCAGCTCCCAGGACAAAAAGGACTTGAGCAGAGTGATCAGGTGTGCTGAGTGCAACACCAGGACTGTATTGCCTGATCTACAGGACAAGCAGTGCAGGTCCATGGGACAGTGCATTATAAAAGACATTCACCATTCTAATCACAATCTGTTTCAGTTGCTGCCATCTCGCAAGAGACTCACGGTCTCAAGGTCACTCAAGGTCACTCAGGGCATGTACTGAAAGACTAAACAGCACCTTTTTCCATCATGCTATGAGGGCATTAGACACGCAACCTCATCAATATACCTAATTACAGTATATATATATATCTGCATAGTCTGTAGTTAGGCTGTAGTTTCACTACTTTCATACTTGTTTAACCATGTACAATCTTAAGTTAAGTTTACCCACCCCTTGATAAATAACAGATTTTAATTTTAACAGAGTTTTTAATTGAAAAGATGTTAACACAGTCCCTCTTGGAAATGGAAAAAATGCACAATATTTTCAGCAAACATTGTATAGGTGCATAGTTACTTTTTATGTCATGAATTGAACAAAGATAAAAAAAATAAAAAAAAAGAAGAACATTATTGTGGCACTGTGCAAAAGTTTGGGCACCCTACATAATCAGTCCTTAGTAACGGCTCCTCTGGCAGCTTGCAAACGCTTCATATAGCCGCTAAAAGTCTTTCAATTCTTGTGGCGTTTAGTTCTGTAATATTCTTTGGTCGTCTGTCATGCACAGCTCTTTTAAGATCCCCAAACAAATTTTCAATGATGTTTAACACTCACAAACCCCACTTCATTAACCAATCACAAGCCCCTGCCTCATTTATTAATCCCATGCTCTGCCTTATTCACTAATCACATGCCCCGCCTTATTTACTAATCACAAGCCTCGCCTCATTTACTAATCACATGCCCCGCCTTATTTACTAATCACATGCCCCGCCACATTTATTAATCACATGCCCCGCCTTATTTACTAATCACATGCCTCGCCTTATTTACTAATCACATGCCCCCCCTTATTTACTAATCACATGCCTCGCCTTATTTACTAATCACATGCCCCGCCTTATTTACTAATCACATGCCCTGCCTTATTTACTAATCACATGCCTCGCCTTATTTACTAATCACATGCCTCGCCTTATTTACTAATCACATGCATTTACTAATCACAAGCCTGTATTTACTAATCACATGCCCATTTATTTACTAATCACAAGCCCCGCCACATTTATTAAATCACATGCCCCACCTTATTTAATCACAAGCCCCACCTTATTTACTAATCACAAGCCCCACCTTATTTACTAATCACAAGCCCCGCCACATTTATTAATCACAACCCCCGCCTTATTTACTAATCACAAGCCCCACCTTATTTATTAATCACATGCCCCGCCTTATTTACTAATCACATGCCCCGCCTTATTTACTAATCACAAGCCCCGCCACATTTATTAAATCACATGCCCCACCTTATTTACTAATCACAAGCCCCACCTTATTTACTAATCACATGCCCCGCCTTATTTACTAATCACAAGCCCCGCCACATTTATTAAATCACATGCCCCACCTTATTTACTAATCACAAGCCCCACCTTATTTACTAATCACATGCCCCGCCTTATTTACTAATCACAAGCCCCGCCACATTTATTAAATCACATGCCCCACCTTATTTACTAATCACAAGCCCCGCCACATTTATTAAATCACATGCCCCGCCTTATTTACTAATCACAAGCCCCGCCACATTTATTAAATCACATGCCCCACCTTATTTACTAATCACATGCCCCACCTTATTTACTAATCACAAGCCCCACCTTATTTACTAATCACAAGCCCCGCCACATTTATTAATCACAACCCCCGCCTTATTTACTAATCACATGCCTCGCCTTATTTACTAATCACATGCCTCGCCTTATTTACTAATCACATGCCTCGCCTTATTTACTAATCACATGCCCCGCCTTATTTACTAATCGCAAGCCCCGCCTTATTTACTAATCACATGCCCCGCCACATTTATTAATCACATGCCCCGCCTATTTCACTAATCTCAGAAGTCTCAGGGTACTTCAGAATTCTTTCAAATATATTCTTTGATTCTACATAAGAACCAGGTCCCAAGCAGAAGAACCTTTTACCTTCTATAGTAACATAAAGTCAGCTCAGTCGATCCCGCTAATCATCATTTACAGACCCCCTGGGCCGTACTCGGAGTTGCTCTGTGAATTTGCAGATTTCCTCTCAAACCTTGTTGTTTCTGTAGACAAAGCGTTAATTGCTGGAGACTTTAATATTCATTTTGAGAATCCAGAAGACCCTCTGAGAACAGCATTCTTGTCCATACTGGATTCAATAGGAGTAAATCAGTGTGTAGTAGGACCCACTCATAAAGCAGCTCACACTTTGGATTTAATATTATCCTTCGGATTAAGTATAGGAAATATAACCACAATTCCACAGTCTGAAGTCATCTCAGATCACTACCTTGTCTCGATTAAAGCGTGTTATAGTAATAATGTACGCACAGCACCGCGCTTCCACCTTAAACGTACATTTACATCTAATACCGCACAGAGCTTTATCAATAATCTTCCAGAATTATCTACTTTGATTGGATCGCCATCTGACTTCACAGAACTCGAACAGGCGAATGAATATCTAGAGTCAGCACTTCGTTATAGCTTAGATAATGTCGCTCCAGTTAAAAGGAAAATGATTAGAGATAAGAAACTCGCTCCTTGGTATAATGACCACACACGTGCTTTAAAACAAACCGCTCGCAAATTTGAACGTAAATTTCGCCAAACTAAATTGATAGTATTCAAAATAGCTTGGAAGGAGAGCATCCTGAAGTATAAAAAAGCTCTCAGTGATGCTAGATCAACATATTTCTCCACTCTAATAGAAAATAACAAAAACAACCCGAGATTTTTATTTAATACCGTAGCTAAATTAACTAAAAACAAGACCACTGCAGAAATCTCCACAACAACATCATGCAGTAGTGAGGATTTCATAAACTTTATCAATAATAAAATCATAAATATTAGGCAAAAAATTCAGGCTTTGAAACCAGACAATTTAAACAATTCAGATGATCTAACCACATCACATCAGAACTTAGAACACTTTACTCCCCTTGAAGCGAGGGAACTAATTTCACTCATCTCTTCTTCAAAATCGTCAACCTGTATATTAGATCCTATACCGACACATTTTCTCAAGCAGATAGTACCAGCAATAACAGAACCCCTGTTGAAAGTAATTAACTGTTCACTCAGTAGTGGGTATGTCCCCAAATCCTTTAAATTAGCCGTTATTAAACCGCTAATCAAGAAACCTGACCTTGACCCCGGTCAGCTGTCCAATTACAGGCCCAATATCAAACATCCCCTTTATCTCTAAGATTCTGGAAAAGATAGTAGCGGAGCATCTATGCTCATATCTACATATAAATAACATACATGAACTGTATCAGTCAGGATTTAGGCCTCATCACAGCACAGAGACAGCAGTTGTTAAAGTAGTAAACGACCTCCTATGGGCCTCTGATCAGGGTTGCGTCACTATACTTGTGTTACTGGACCTCAGTGCAGCTTTTGACACAATTGATCATAGTATTCTCCTTCACAGATTAGAAAAGGTAGTAGGAATTAAGGGAACAGCCCTCTTGTGGCTCAGATCCTACTTGACTGATCGTTATCAGGAGTTTGGTGTCCCACAGGGTTCGGTTTTAGGGCCACTGATTTTTTCCCTTTACATGCTTCCTTTGGGCAACATAATCTGTAAGCACATGACATATACATGAAAATGTATTCATGTATGAAAATACAGACACGTCTCCTGAATTGTTTGGTTATAACAACATTGTAAGGAGAAACAAGAGAATAAAATTCAATTCACTTTATATCAATTCAATTTTATTTGTATAGCGCTTTCAACAATTGTCGCATTATCGAGAAACAGCTTTACACAATCAAAATGATTACGGACGTTTGTATGAAACGTGAATGTGTATGAATCTAAATGATCAGACCGAAGATGAGATAGAAGCCGCAGAAAGCTGTTCTACAAAATCAGTCCATTTCTGACCAATCAAGGTGCACAAAGCTACGTATGTGTAATGTTTAGTGCTGTGTCTTTTATTGTGTATTGTATTTGCTTTTGCTGTATTTTATCCACTGTAACCTCATTGTAAAGCACATCTGCGTCATATTCTGCTCTTAAACAGCACATGCTGTAATGTAAATGAAGAGTCACACTGGAGGGCAGAACAAAGCAAAACAAAGACAAAAAGAGCAGAGAAGGTTTGATCTATGAACTCCATATCAGCCGTGGAAACTGTTAACTGCAACATCATCATCCATAAACCCAGATGCAGATACACACCCAACCCCAGTGACTTTGTGTTTTTAGATTATAACGGTTTTAAAAGCAGAAATGTACGATTTTCAAGATAAAAAAACGGAACTAAAAAATAATGGAAAAAAATGGGTTCAAATAAATGTTATGAAATTCTGTGAGTTTTCCTAAATGTTATTTTGGGATAAAAGTTAATAAACATTATTAAATAAACCAGATGCCTTTTTTTTTCTCTTTAAAGGGAAATGCTCATGCGTTACAGCCGTTATGGGGCAACAGGACACAGAGACTGGCACAAGACCAGGACATCCTCATTCCCGTCACCTCTCCCTGTCTCTCTCTCTCACACACACACACACACACACACACACACACACACACACACACACACACACACACACACACACACACCACAGTATAAGAACCCCGTGGATGTCCTCTGTAGTGTGTAGCTCTGAGGATCGACACAAAACCTCCCGGTGAGTCACGTTGTCCTGCTGTGGGATTTTTATTATCATATATAATAATATAAGTCACATTATCATTGCTATATTAACACACTGTGAAAACTACACAGACATTCCACAGAATTATCTCCGACTGTAAATGAATAAAAAGTGGAATGTCTTATTTTTCCATCCTCTTTCCTAACAGAGATGGAGAGCTGGATCGTTGTGTCCGTGGCGTTTGCGTCTGTAAACCTCTGTGTCTCTTTTGGTAGGACTTTACTCATACTCTTTATCCCTCACCTCACTGACAGAGATCTCTCCTGCTTTATTAATAGTCTTCAGTCTGGGAGTGTGTGCAGACACTGAGATGGATATTTGTGTCTAACACATCGAATCACAATGTTTTAAATAATTAAAGGGTAAATGAATATATAATAGCGTGTATTAAACAGTATGTCATGTGTCCTCTTGCAGGACCTGAAATGTTCCATCCACAGAGCTGCAAAGAGTTGATGCAAAAATATCAAACCACTGAAGGTAGGATTTCTCTTAAACACAACCTCGTCCAGAGCATCACTCAGAGACACAGAGTGGAAGACGGTGTTATGATTTTTTTTTTTTTTTTTGGATTTTCTCCCCTAATTTAGTCGTGTCCAATTCCTCCCCGTCACTAGGGGGCTCCACATTAAGGCTACTACTACCACTCAGCCGGGAGGGCCGAAGACTATCACGTGTTTCCTCCGAACCACGTGACGCCAGCCGACCGCATCTTTTCGAACTGCTCGCTCGCACACCGTTGGGGGCGGCGTAACACACTCGGAGGACGGCGCTATCCGAGAGGTTACAGCACCACCCGGGATTCGAACTAGCGATCTCCGGATGATAGAGCGAGCGCTTTACCCACTGCGCCACTCGGAGGCCCGGTGTTATGATTTTCTGCGTGTTGTTGCAGACGGTCTTTATTACCTGAGCACACCAAAAACCGGACAATGTAATTGACAAATGTATCATCACCAAACCCTCTAATGTTCATCTCATCTTCATGTAACCCTTCTCTAACCTTTCTCTCAACACTCTGACCTGAAGGTGATCGCTGGTCCAGTCAGCAGGGAGGGCATGCCAGCGTACCTGAGGGAGACGGGTCGTGGAGTAACACCGTCACGTTCGGCACTGCAGAAGCTGCAACCAGCGACGACTTCAAGGTCCGAATCACAACAAATCAACACACAAACCTGAACTACTGAAAATATATTATATACTGTCATTAATTATGTTATAATCATTACACTAATCACACACTCTGACTATGTTAACTACAAACATCATTACATTATTTTGAGGGAATTTATTGATTTTTATTGTTTCTGTCACGACCCTCCCTGCCACAGCCCAGCCATGATCACCTGCACACTCCAGTTCCATGATCCTCCCCTCTGTGTTCTTTCCACCACCTCATTCTCCACTCTGCACACCTGTGCTCAATCACTAACCTCCTCTCCTGCCTATTTAACTCACACTCAGACTACACCTCCTCGCCGGGTTATTGTCTACTCATCATCTCCAATATCACAGCAATCTTTCTCGTCTTGTCTTCTCGTTTTCAGCTCTGCATCATTTCAGGAACCACGCCTTCGCCTCACATCATGGATCTTTCGTTATCTCGGATTTCCCCTGGTATCGAACTTCGCAAATGTTTTTCGACCATAAGCCTGGGGCGCAGACTTTCCCTCTACTTTCTGGCTTCGATCTCTGCCTGTTTCCCGACAACGAGTAATTCCCACGCATCAGCGTAACCTGCAAGCCTGGTCAAGATCAAGTTACACACGCCGGCTTTCATCGCGGTGCTCATTCATCTCACACCAGCTCTCCGCTTCCCCATTCCACTCAAGCTCAAGTTACTCAAGTTAGACTCGTGCCAGCTATTATAAAACAAACTCTATGTCAAGGCTGAAAATGATGAGTTTCACTGTGACTCCACCTCATTCCTGACTCCACCTCATTCCTGTTTCACCTGCAGGCATTCTGTGGTCTAATCCGGGCTTCACCTAGACTCTCATCTGGTTTCCACCAGTACTCGATCAGTACATTCCTGCGTAAGGCTAATTGCCATGGTTTAGCCATTCCAGGTACCACATCAGCCAAAGGGTCATGCTCTTCACTCGCCACCTCCAACTCAAGAACACTTCCAAGAAGCTCTCAGCAAGGTTTACTGGTCTATGCATCATCACCCACATCATCAATCCATGTTCTGTCAGACTGGCACTGCCATTGTCCATGTGCCAAGTTAAACCCACCTTCCACAACAGCCAGATTTGTAGGTTGGTTGTGTGCCCCTTGGCTCCACCCTCTCATCACCACCCTGACTCATCACATCTCACTGACCTGTCAAGTCTTGCATCCTCCGGACTCCATTAACTGGAGTGGGCTGTGACCCTGAAAAAAGAAGTTGGGTACCAGACAGATTCGTAGTAGATCACTGAGTTCCACAGACTCCACCCTGAGGCACCTGCTAGAACGAAAAGTGCCACTTTTGTTTTGTTTTTTCTTCTCAGGTCTGCACACCTGTGTTCAATGATCAATAATCACCTCTCTTCCTTACGTAACTCACTTCTCGCCAGATTCACGAGATGACGTTCTCTTCTTATTAATCTTCATCTTCTTCTCAGTTCTTCCTCCCACAGAATCCTGGGTATTATGACATCACAGCGGAGGATGTGGCAGTGTGGCACGTTCCTAATGATGAGCGAGTGAATCAGTGGAAGCACATGTCATTCCTGCGCTACCACACCGAGACCAGATTCCTCAACAGCTATGGAGGAAACCTCTACCATCTCTTCCAGGTGAGAGATGATTCCTGTTTGGAGTGTGTGGCCCAGACGTGTGGAGAACTGTTACCATTTTCCCTGACATAAGATCTTCTGATGCAAACCTACTGTAACACTAATTTAACACCAGTTTAATGATCATCTAAAATTTATCTAATGCTCCCACACTGTAAAATAAATCAATCAATCATAATAAACAGCTAAATGACTGGAGGCAACGGCTGGCAAATAAAAACCGTAAAATGAAGGTAAAATCCTCTAATTCATATTATATGCAAGAGGATTCAATTTAAAGAAATCTCTATTTAATATTTTGCAGTGAAACACATTCAATATGTTAATATCGCTAGAAGTTTAGCAGATAAAAAACTTTTTGCAGATTATTCTAATTTAACACCTTCATTAAAACAAAAGCACTAGACATTTAGCAGCAAAATGCTTTTATTTTACAGTTTAAAATTATTATCAATTATTACAATCAAACACCTTCACATAAAGTGTCATGTTTCTGGGTGCGAGGCATAAATGCAGGGGTCCAGGTTTTAAATGGAACGATGGGAAATCAAATAAACAGTTAAACTTTATAATAAAACAAACCAAAACACGAATAAAGGTAAGGGGAAACACGAACTGAACACACAGACATTAACGAGGTATAAATCAACAGATGCAAGACGAGAAACTCAAAGAAACCAAACTATTTATAATAAAACTAATACCCAACTCGGTTCAGGTGATTCCCCACGTCACCTGACCGAGGTGCCTAATGGGAAATGAAGTGAAATGAAACAAAACTACAACACAAATCACAGGGTGCTTTGGTGCCCTCTAGGGGTTATCCCTGACATAAAGCAACATTTTACATTTAGGCAATTGGCAGATGCTCTTATCCAAGAACACAATTTAAGAATAGAAAAATAAATAAATAAATAAATAGAAAATTATAAATTCCTATCAACACACATGTTCAGCAAAGTGTAAACAGAAAGTCAAGACTGTAATAACATTTCTTTTTAATAACCTGAAGAACTGAGTCACAGTATAGTACATGTTTTATACAAAATACAATAAAAAATCTGTTTTTATGGCATTACAGTACGACCCTAAAAGTAACAACTAAATGGAATTTTGGACTCAAGAAGATCCCAGGTTGAAGGATTTCCCTTTGTAAACACCACAAAAAGAATTCAAATTCATTTTATTTTGCATTGGAGACGGATTAGTCTCTCTACTCGATGCCTCTTCTCCACACACACTTCATATATGTTTTGCACACAGTATTTGTCACAGTAAATGATTGTTGCTGTATATGTGATACGCATTCATTGTGACATCAAGACATTGATTAGTTTGGCTTGATGATCTCTGGAAATCGAATGAGATGCGTCCGTCAGTGTATCTACCGCACTATATACCGTGTGTGAGAAGATTTACACGAATACAAAGCTGTTCTGACTGAAGAGTAATTTTACATTTTATAATATTTATTATTAGATTACTGTACAAATACACAATGTTTACGTTTTGGAGAGTAAAAACTAAACTTTTGTCAGGCGAACATAGTACTTATTGCACATGCAAGAGAAAACAGAAATTATTATTTAATACTGTAATAATTTTTATTGTTAAAATTAAAAATATATATATTCTTGAGTATTGAAATAATATTTAATAATTTAAAGATAATGTCTGTAATTTTACAGAGATTTGTATGTAATTTTTTTTTTTTAAGGGAAACTACCATCAAAAATTTTTTAAGTTATTTTCTGTAAAATTAGTACTTTTTTTAAAACTTTTTTTGTAGCTCTTTATATCTTCATTTAACCTTTTAACCCGACACTAATATAACATCTAACATTTATCTAACTCTCATCACGTTCACCTCACACCAGTGTAATGTCTGTCTAACACTAATCTAACATTCATTGAATACTCATTTCACATCAATCTAACATTTTTGTAACGTAACTCTCCTGTGTTCAGCGGTTTCCTGTAAAGTACAACGTGGGAAGCTGTCCCGCTGACCACGGCCCCTCTGTTCCTGTAGTGTACGACGTCGGAGATGCCGCATCCAACCATAACCTGTACGGACCCCACATCAGAGGTGGGCTGTTGACTTTACTCCAGAGAGGATTCAGTGTTTATTACAGGACTTACACACATGATTGCCTGACTTCTCTTCACACTCCATAGCGCTGACTGAGCCCGGATTCATCACGTTTCGAGCGATAAACTATGAGCGAGCAGCGATGGCGATCTGTTCGGGAGTCAGACCTAAAGACTGCCACAATGAACACGTGAGCATCTAATCTGACCTGTTCACATGTGACGAGATTCACATGCTGGAAGTGATACTGGTGCAAAACACTTGGGCACAGATACTTATTCTGTCCATCATAACTGAGCTCTGAAGGAAAATGCTCGAGAAGAGAAGCATAACATTGTGCATTAAATACGACACAATGGTCACAGAATGATTCGTGCTGTAGTGTGGACACGTGACATGAAGCCTGGGGCAACATTTCATGTGTATTGATGCACTGTGTGAGGCTTCCCGCTGCACCTGGCCATATAAACTCCCTGTTCAGGCCACCAGATGGCGACTTAAAGCAGCACAATCATGGAAGCGAATACACACATAGAACTTCTAAACATAGAACGTATACACATATACCTCATTGTGCTGAACTAGTCTGTTGTTAGAAAATGATGAGCCGGCCACACCCACAATTGACAAATCCTAAGCAACATGAGTGTATGCTGGTGTGAACACCTGGTCTGTGTGTGTGTGTGTGTGTGTGTGTGTGTGTGTGTGTGTGTGTGTGTGTGTGTGTGTGTGTGTGTGTGTGTGTGTGTGTGCTCTGATTGGCCACAAGGTGTTCTATATTCTGTATATAACATAAGAGAAACATAATGTGTTTATGAATTCATCATCACTCATCAAATGAATTCTTTCAATGGTTTAAAGTTTTCCTTATTAGGAGACGCTCAGTTCCAGGCTGGACCAGCAGGGGGCGATCCCTAATCATTCTAGATGAGACAATGTCACAATATCTGAACATCAAATGTAGGGAAAGTAAGAGTCTGTGTACAATCAGGGCTCGATTTGAGCGGATGCACATGACAAAAACCATCCCGTTACCACCCCCTTCAGATTAATAATGCTGTGTATCGTGTAAAATTATCCATGAAAACTAAATATTAAAACTTTCTATATATGAACTAATCGTGGCGATTAGTCAATCAGAATTCAATATTGTAACCAGCTGCTCACAGACTCACTCAAGTTTGCGTCATTTTTCGCACGGGTCGCATTTTCGCAACGGCATTTTTGCAAATCCTCTCAGCGGAGACGCGATGAAAAACAAGGATTTTTTCAAACTGACTGACAGCTTTAATGATTTTAACAGACGAGTTCTTTACACAATTTGTGTTTCAGTCTCAATGTAAAGAAGAGGTTTTGTTTTTTCATTAGATTTCGTGGCTTCACCTACATGCATTGATGATGATGGTGTGTGTGTGTGTGTGTGTGTGTGTGTGTGTGTGTGTGTGTGTGTGTGTGTGTGTGTGTGTGAGACTGGTGCGTAATCATAAAAAACCATGGTACTATTAAATTCAATTCAATTCAATTATTTCATTACTAATGTTTATGTAGATTTTTATTCTGCTCCTATAATCCTCCCCAGATTAAAGCCATGGAAAGGATCGAACCATAGTTTTGACAGTTGCATGTTTAAGTGCATGTGTTGTTTTGAAGTTTATTTAACTAAGCTTATATTTTGTTAATAAAACTGTTCTTTCAAATGCGACATATTTCACAATCATTTTGTAGGAGTAGTTGTAGCACTATAAACAAAAATGTATTATTAATAAATAAATAAATCCTTGACCCCATCATCCGCCTCGAATTCTTTGTTTTGCAACTTGTAAACTGTGTACACTGGAAAATAAAAAGTCGAGAAGAAGTTTGAAAGAGATTTTAATGTCAAAAAGTCAAACTTGTACATAACTGTAACATACCAAACAGCTCCAGAGCCCTCATTCAGTGTGTATCATTACAAACACAAAGAGAACCAAGTCGCTGATTCATCGAGTCATCGATTCATCAGCGAATCAATTCATCACATCAAAGCAAAGTAAAAAATACAGTTTCCTCGTTACTGTAAGTGCAGATTAAACGCCGTTAGCATGCCGTTCGGGTTAAAGTTCATGGCCGTCTCTCTGTGTGTGACGGTACACAAGTCAAGTGCTGGTTAAAAAAAGAAAAAAGAAATGCTCGGAAATGAGTAATGAATCGGTTAAAGAGAAACGTGCATTAGAAAAAACCAGGAGATACGGAGGAGTTCATTTACACCCTGAACTGTACAGGAATAATTACACACTGCTCTAGAACAGCAGGGTTTAGCCTACAAATATCACACACACACACACACACACACACACACACTCGCACACACACGTGTTAACATGTTCCAGTTTAGTTCCTTTTTTTTTTTTTTTTTTAAGAAAAACCATTAATTTTTTTGGCTTTGGATCTTTGAAGCTTGAAATGTATGATGAGAAAACTGAGGAAATGAAATATAATAATAGTCAAATTAACCCAAATTTACTCCATCAGCCAAAATGTGTTTTATTCTTTTGGGGTTTTTTTGCAATATACTGTACAAATAAAACTGAATTGAATAGAATAGAACTTTTCATTTTACAGGTAAAGCACCGAGGCTAATGCTAATGTGGCTAACAATGATGCCTTACAGATGGCAGGAGTACATGAGCACACGGTCACCTCAGGAATCCGTGTTCGGCTCAGAAACACTTACAGAGCTTGAGCTAATTCATTTACATGAATCATTATTGTGTTAAACACTTCACCCTCAGAGATTAGGCCACGCCCCCTACCTGAGTCTGACGCTGGTGCAGAGAGACACCGAGCTGTGTGCTGAGGAAGAAGAGATTTTCGCTGCCACTGGGTTTCTCTCTGTGACTTTGCCCCTCTGTTTATAGAGTCAGTGATTGCCTTGCTGAACTGCTACGTGTTGTCCACATTAGCCTTTAGCCTTTAGCCTTTAGCCTCGCAGCTCCAGTGAAACACCGGTGAAGAGAGTTTTACCGATTGACCTGTTCCTTTAGCTCTTTAAACCAAAACTACAGCTTCTAGGCCCCTAGTTCTGTGCATGGTTCCAGCTTTCTAATAATGTTTCATCCTTAAAGGTGGAAGGTGAAAGTGAGTTTTAGATCTATTTATTTATAAACAAGTGCATTTCTTAGTGGGTAAAGTGACTCAAATATGCTGATCTGAAAGAAATGACGTTGAAGTAAATAAAAAGAAAAAAAAAACAGTCAAATGAATTGAACTTAAATCAACTGACTGACCCCAAGCCCCGCCCACTCACAAAGTAACTGACTTACCCCAAACGTTACCCACCCACAAATCATCCACCTGACTCCTAACCACACCCACCCACAAATCATCCACCTGACTCCTAACCACACCCACCCACAAATCATCCACCTGACTCCTAACCACACCCACCCACAAATCATCCACCTGACTCCTAACCACACCCACTCAAAAAAAAAGTACCTGGCCCCAAACCTCACCCACTCTCTAATCATAAGTGACCCCAAGCACCGCCCCACCTCCCTAAGCAACCACCTGACCACAAGTCCCACCCACTCACAAATCAACAGACTTACCCCAAGCCACGCCCACTCACTAGGCCTGTCCCCAAATCCTGCCCATTTGTAAATCAACTGCACGGCAGGCTGAGAGAAGCTGACATTGTTAGAAAAAGGGTTCTTTGATGGTTTCTTTGCGGAGAACCATCACACACACACACACACACACACACACACACACACACACACACACACCGATATTCAGCACTGAGACAAGGACATGGTTCTTTTTTTTTTTTTTAAAGAGGTTCTAGTTTTAAATCATCTTTAAGATTTTTTAATGATGTCCCAGAGGAAAACCTCAGCAACCCTCAATGGTTCTAGATTCAAAATTCTCAAAATACAGAACTCAACATGCACATCTTACTTACACATACACTTGTTAAGGTTCTTCTACTTGGAACCTGGTTATTATGTAGAACCAAAGAACATATTTCAAAGAATTTCAAAGTGCCCTGAGAAAGCCAGAACTTGTAACTATAAAGACTGTGCCACATGAGATCTAGCACTGAATGATCCTTGAGTTTGTCAGAAAAATTACTTTCTAGAACAAGGAATTTCCTTTAAACAGAAGGTTCCAAGAATGTTTTACAATACCAGAACTGTCAACCATCCAAAAAAAAAAACCTGTAAGGATCCCTGGAATTATTCTAAGACCCGATACACCAGCAGACTATACAGTAATGAATTCTCAGCCAGTTTCAGGTTTCAAAAAGGATTTACCATGGAAAACCTCAATGAGGCGTGGCTTGTGGTTAATAAATGAGGCGTGGCTTGTGGTTAATAAATGAGGCGTGGCTTGTGGTTAATAAATGAGGCGTGGCTTGTGGTTAATAAATGAGGCGTGGCTTGTGGTTAATAAATGAGGCATGGCTTGTGGTTAATAAATGAGGCGTGGCTTGTGGTTAATAAATGAGGCGTGGCTTGAGATTGGTGATTAAGGCAAAGATTGTGATTAGTAAAGGAGGCGGGGCCGGTGATTGGTAACTAAGACGGGCTTGTGATTGGTAAATGAGGTGCGGTTTGTAATTCGTAAAGAAGGCGGGGCCTGTGATTGGAACCTGAGGCGGGGCTAATGAGATAATAAATTACATAAAACATAATTAAATCATGAAAATATGAAATTAAAATAATAGCCCTGGAGATCCGATATTTATGCACACACACACACACACACACACACACACACACACACACACGCACACGCGCGCGCGCACAGATGCACTTCCTTTTTTATTTTTATTTTTTTAAAGAAATTAAATCCCTTTGGGATGTATTTTTTTATGTATCAAAATTAGCATTAGCTTACAGGCATGCAGTGTCGTCTTTACAGAAATTTGGTTTACCTACATAAAAGAAAAAAACTCAAGAAAAAAAAAAAAACAGATGAAATTTGTTATCGTCGGGGTTTTAATATTTAATGCCCTGAAATTCTGTACGCACTTAAACGGAGGATTAGTTTATAGTCCAAT